>CAUYLG010032923.1:0-131938 GCA_963573385.1 Cacajao melanocephalus
AGACCCCAGTGTGTGATGCTCCCCTCCCTGTGTCCATGTGTTCTCATTGTTCAACACCTGCCTATGAGTGAGAACATGCAGTGTTTGATTTTCTGTTCTTGTGTCAGTTTGCTGAGAATGATGGTTTCCAGATTCATCCATGTCCCTACAAAGGACATGAATTCATTGTTTTTTATGGCTGCATAGTAAATTTTTAGATAGTATGCAGATATGACATAGATTGGATAGGATACACGTAGAGAAAACAAGCTTCCCCAAAAAAGTGTATAATAAATACAAATACTTTTCCTGGCGAGTTAACTGAAATAACCACAAAGCAGTGTTGCTGGTGGGGGTAGTGGAGAGGAGAGGAAAGGAAGACTGAAAGGAAGGCTGTAAGGATACACCTAAAAAACAATTAGAAACAATGCGGAAGAGCGATGGCAGGCTGGAAAATTAGGGCACTGACAAAGTATTTGGCATGTAGAGGGACAAAATTGGTTTCAACAAGTGTCCGTTGAGAACCTAGTATGCACAAAGCACTGTACTATGACTTGTTCAGAGATAGAGGAGTTATCCTGGTCCTTAAGGAATGTATAGTTGAATGGAGAAAAATCACAAATCACAGTGTATTAAGAGCTGTCATTGGAGATATTAACAAGGTGCTATGGAAGAACAGGAGAGAAGAGATTAAATTTTAATAGCAAACCCCACTTGTTGAGAACAAAGTTTTGAGCTTGGCTCTTGGAGAATAGAGACAGCTGACCAGGGATGTTGGGGGCTGAGGTGGGGGATGAGAATGGGTAAAAAGGGCATTCCAGGCACTGAGATCAGGAGGCATAAAGGGACATGGTGGGAATCCAAGGAGTACCCAGAGGATTGGGCCTCAGGCAGTAAACCAGACAGAGCCATCTTTTGGAGAGCTTGGAACATCATGCTAAGAAGTTTAGGCTCTAGGCTGAGTGCAGTGGCTCATGCCTATAGTCCCAGAACTTTGGGAGGCCGAAGGTGGGTGGATCACAAGGTCAGGAGTTCAAGACCAGCCTGGGCAAGATGATGAAACCCCATCTCTACTAAAAATACAAAAGAAAAGAAGTTTAGACTCTATTAGCCATGGGGAGCAATGGAAGATTTCTGAGCAACTTAATGACATCTAGAGTTGAACTCTAGAATGATAATTCTGATGCCTCTGTCAAGAATGAAGAGAAGTGAGAATAATGAAAAGGTTTTGCAATAATAGTTTATTCAAGAGGTATGGGACCCTCAGGGTCCGTGGCAGTGTGAAAGGAAGGAGCACATACAATCATGAAAGAGGTAGCCTCAGACGGGACGTGGAGAATGAAGAACTGCAGAGGCCATGATCAGCCATAGGTCCTCTCGAGTAGAGGTATCATGTGTTCCCAAAAGGGAAGAAATAAAGCTGTTTATAGACCGCAGACTTCAATGAAAAGCCAGTCTTCACAGTATGCAGAGTGGGGAAGGATGACTGGTCACTGACCTGTCTTTAGACATATATGCATCAAGAGTTATAAAGGTTATTTGCAGAATTGAATCTGGGAAAGACATTACCACATGTTGCATAAATAGGGTGTGCGTATATTCAAAGGTGATTGTGCCCTGCGTAGGCACTATGAGTTGTTTGAAATTATTCTCGTTATTGTAATTACAATATATATGATATTCATATGTTTAAAACACCTTTATCAGGGAAAAAATGCCTCCACTGACTTGAATTATCTATTTTTTTTAAATTTAGAGTTTTATCTTGATCCATTATGTAACCCTCGAGGCAAAATGAAACTGTGCCATTGTTTCAGAACACAGCAGGCTATTAAAAGAGTTCATCCTCTTCTATAACCACCACCACGCCACTCCCACAAGCCTATCGAATCTCATCACTCAGGCATATTATGACATGTTACGTGCTGACGTTGTATGAGTATTAGAACGTCATTGTGTTTTCTGATTGTCTGATCTAGAGGTGGCTTGAAGGAGGGTAAGAAGCCTTACTAACTGATAGCAGGCCCAGGTTCTGGCCTTAGCCTGCCTCATACTGGCTCTGTGACCTGGAGCCAATCACTTCATGACTCTGGATCTCAGTGTCCTTTTCTGTAAACTGATGGAGCCAGGGTAAGCCCTGGGCCTCAAACGCACAGAGTATCCTCCAAGTCGGGGTTGGTAGGGTCTCCCCAACTTGGAGGATACTCTGTGCATTTGAGGCCCAGGGCTTAGCATTGCTGTTTCCTCTCTCGCAATCTTTAGTATTGAGCATCTACGCAAGAACTAAGAGCAGATCAAAATGTTTGCTATTGTAATTTCAGAGTATGTCATTGCTTATATTTAAACACCTTTCTGCCTTTGTGGGCCACTCATAGCCCTTGGTGCCCAGACTTAGTTGGGATGTAAATATGTACACACTGGCACGGGAGGCAGGGAAAATAGGAGCACTGGGTATATGGGATCAAAGCAATGCTTTTACCTGGCAGACAGCCACTAAGTCAGCGTTAGTCTTTTTAGCCTCAGAATCCAGCAGGGGACATCGAGTGGAAGCCGTGCATCTTGATCTGTCTGTTTTGTAAAATTTTGAGGTCTGGGGAAATCGCATATAGGAAGGAAAGATGTGATGTAATTTGTGGATGTAGTTGTCCTAAATTCATTAGCAGAAAGCCTGTCTGTGGGCAGACAAGCCTAAGAAGAAGAGACACAAGAGAGAGGGGCCACCAGAACTAGAGAAGGGGTGACCAAAAGTGGAGTTTCTGCTTTTGTTGCCTCTGAGGGTAAGTAATAAAAATACCCTTTGCTGGCCAGGCCCAGTGGCTCATGCCTATAATCCCAGCACTTTGGGAGGCTGAGATGGGTAGATCACTTGAGACCAGGAGGTCAGGACCAGCCTGGCCAGCATGGTGAAACCATGTCTCTACCAAAAACTACAAAACTTAGCCAGGTGTGGTGGTAGGTGCCTGTATCCCAGCTACTTGGGAGGCTGAGGCAAGAAAATTCCCTTGAACCTGGGAGGCAGAGTTGCAGTGAGCGGAGATCGTACCAGCCTGGGTGACAGAGCGAGACTCCGTCTCAAAAACAACAACAACAACCACAAAATCCTTTGCTAGATCATTGTCTAGACCAGACTTTTGCCACTAAACCTTCATTCACTTTACATTGTCACTGACATGAAATCTTGTGGTGTTTTGTTGTTGTGCATTGAATCTATGAATGGGGCTGAGAATAAAGTATTTCATTATGGTTAACAACAATGCAATAATCACATTTCCATGTGGGGCAACTTTCGATAAAACTATAGAGATTTAATTCATTACTGAAAGAAAAATATCACTATAAAACTTTTAATTTAGGTGTATCTTTAGAAAATTTAGCTAACGAAATACAGGTTAGCAAATAGGACTCTGAGCCCTCTCTTTCTTTGTGTTCTCCTTGTTTAAAAAATAAAAATTAGCAGATGTTTTCTGATTTCCTTTGATCGTAATGTGATAGAGTTGTTTGACAGTGGGTAGAAACTTGACTCTGACTTGCTTTCATTATATAGCAAAATAAACTCTTGGCTCCTGAATTCAACCTCTTGCCTCCCTTGAGCAAGATGAATTTCTAATGGCCTTGGTTCTTGAAAAGCTCTACGAAAGCCATGATTTAAACAGGACTTCCTTTCAGGGGGACACTTTTTAAAAGCTATTTGGGTGGCATGTTGAGGGGTTGGGGGAAAAGATAAAGAGGCGGCGGTAAGGGCAAACAAAGATATCTCAGGCATTTTTTTCAACTTTTTTTTTTTTTTTAATTTTATAGAGACAGGGTATCACCATGTTACTCAGGCTGAAGTGCAATGGCTGTTCACAGGTGTGATCATAGCACATTGCAGTCTTGAACTCCTGGCCACAAGTGATCCTCCTGCCCTGGTCTTCCAAGTAGATGGGACCACAGGTGTGTGCACACACAAAAAAGAAGGTATCTCAGAAAATTTCTGAATTCTTTTAGAACAATATTGGTGGGTATATAAATCGGTACAGCTGTTATGAAAAATAGCATAGAGGTCCCTCAAAAACTTAAAAATAGAACTACTGTATGCTCCAGCAATCCCACTTTGCTTCCGGGTATGTGTCTATAGGAAATGTGTATGCCAAAAAGATGTTTGCACTCCTGTGTTAATTGTAGCATTATTCGCAATAGCCAAGATATGTAATCAGCTTAAGTATCCATCAACTGACGAATGAATTTTAAAATGTGGTGTGTGTGTGTGTGTGTGTGTGGGTGTGTGTGTAGACACACACATATAAACAATGGAATATTATTCAACCTCTAGTTGAATATAAACAATGAATATTATTCAACCTCTAAAGAGAAGGAAATCCAGCTATTTGTGACAACATGGAGGAAGCTGGAGGACATTACGCTAAATGTAATGAGCCAAGCAGAGAAAAACAGATACTGCATGATATCATTTATATGTGAAATCTAAACATGTTGATCTCAGATAGAGTAGAATGATGGTTATCAGAGGCTGGGAGGCGGGGGAAATGAGATGTTGGTCAAAGGATACAAAGTTTCAGTTATGCTGGATAAATAAGTTCCCGGCATCTAATGTACAACATGGTAACTACAGTCAGTGACACTGTATTGTATACTTGAAATTGCTAAGAGTAGACCTTAATAGTTCTCACCACATAGAAAATAAATGGTAACTATGTGAGGTAGTGGATATTAATTAGCTTGTGATAATCATTTTGCAATGTATACACATATCAAAACATCATGTGCACACCTTAAATGTCTGCAATTTTTATATGCCAATTATGGTTTAAGAAAGCTGGAAAAAATTAGCAGAAAGCAGAAAAATTAATTATAAAAAATTTAAAAACAAAAACCCCATAACAAGCAAAAACCAAACCAAACAACAGCAGAAAACCCTAGGAAAGCGGAAACACGGAACGAAGTGTTAGATAAAGGAAGCCCTATTTTTTTCTCCAAGAAAGAAACAACCCCAGTATTTGATGTGATGGATTTATGATTTTACCAGGGAAGAGAAGGAAGGTGGGGAATGGAGGGTCTCTTAAGATACTGCCCAAGTAGCTTCAACTTGGTGAATGTTAAGCTTACTGGGTATTGTTTGCTGAATATATTTTTATTGCTTAAATCTATTCCACTTATGTTATTTATTTATTACTTTAAAGATAATTTAATATGTAAAACCTTCTATGCTGAAACGTGGGTATTAATTTCCAAGCATCATTTATTGCACTTACGGCTGATGGATTGTTATGAGTCAGAACTAATAAACTTGTAAGGATTAATAGAATATCAGTCTGGAAAAAAAAAAAAAGAGAGATGTCTTGATGGTTGCCATGTAACTGCATCTGCCTGGAAGGCTGAATTACATGAGAAGTCGGCTGTGCTCTATGCCTTGCTGAGGAAGGGGGGTGATGGGCAGTAGGAGAGAGCAGTAAAATGGATGATTAATACCTTCTAATTGAGTGGATATTGGCAGCCGTACGTTGCCCAGGACATTAAGTAGCTGGCAAACTAGAGATCTTTTGCTAAACATGGTTATACTCTCATGGAAGTGCCTGCTCTGTAGATTAGGCCAGGTGATGCTAAGGAAACCTGGCTTTGTTGAAACAAACCAGGCACAAGATTCAACAAGCAGAAAATTACTCTGTGCCTTAGGGTTTATTTTCTCGCTGCAAAAAGAGAATCTTGCACTCCATGTATGTTACAAAGTGTTGTTAGGGCAAAGAGGTTTAGAAAAACAACATCAGCAACCCACCAGATTTCTTTGACATTTAGGGAAGAGTGCTTTAGTGGTTGAGTTTGGTTTTTTCCTTACTCCCTTGAGGAATACTCCTTTGGAAAAGCTGAAGTCCCTTAACTACACACGCTTTGAAGTCAGGGCTGGGGAGAGCCACATGGTTCATATTTGCCTTTCCATGGAGGTAGAAATAAGAGAGCTGAAGAGCCCAGTGGACACCCCACCCTCTTTCTGAAGGGGGTGATGGGAGAGAAGGGAGCCAGGAGCATCTGCTTCCTGATTAATGGAGAGTGACATCACCGCCGCATGCACAGCTGAAAACGTGGGTCAGGGTTGTTTTTTGCACATGTTAATCTATATTTCCAGTTGAGAAGAGAATTGCCACATTTTCACACAACCTCTCATTTCCATTTTATTTTTCTCCTTTTCCTCCCTCTTTTTCCCTCCCTCCTCAACACACTCACAAGCATGCACATGCATGTTCACTCACACACACCCAGTCACAGCCTCCTCTTACACATTATTCACACATGCATAGTCACACAATCATACACTCTCAGACATGCACCAGCTCACAAATATACATAAACATATTCACACATTCATACTGACATGACGTTCACACATACAGTCACACACTTAGATACATGTATTCACACATTCATATATTCACAGACACATTCACACACTTAGTGTTACCCAGTCACATACATTCACATACATTGACAGACCCACACAGTCACACACTCAAAATCCCAAACACACTCACACATATTCACACATACAGTCACACACTGAATTGCCTACACTCACAGATACATTCATATATAACACAGTCACACTCATAATCCCATGCACTCAGACACACACTCCTTCACACACACTCACAGCCCAACCCTCTTCCTGTGGGACGCCTCCTCCCTGCTGTGCTAGCTCCTGGTTTTCAAACAAAGCCCCAGGCTGACCTCAGGAAGTGGAAGGGTTCTCTGGGTAAATAGCTGCCTGTTACTGTAATCGTTTACTACACCTGAAGTTTGATTGGCCAAATTGGATTAAATAAATATTTAGCAGGCAGAAGCTGTCCTGACTGTGAACATCAAAGAAGTGTGACAGACTCCACCATGTTGCTGGCATCCGGCCCAAACAGCTTAGCTGCCCCACCAGCTTTACTCACTCCCAGGATGTAGGCCTTGAGAAGCCTAGAAAAAGCTTTTTGTGGTGCTGTCTTGTGAAAAATTGGAAATATTTAAGCAAATTCACGTGCATGAAAAGGAGGCTTTTCGGTGTAAAATGCATTAAGTGTTAGATGTCTCCCATCCTGCCCTGTCCCTCCGCCCTTGCTCCTATTAAAGATGGTTTGGGGTGTTTTAGTCTCTGACAGCAAGTTACAGAGTAAGGAACAGCAGAGCATTCAGTTTACCTCCAAGGACAAAGAGGTTGGCTCTAAGGCTGCTCATGGGCGGGGCCTAATTAGAAAGAGCCAACCAGGGACAATACAGGAACAAACCACGCCCTCCACAGGGCACAGGTTCTATCTATCATCTGTCTTAACTGTTGGCTATGCGTGTGTCCCTTTCTTTTCTTCCTTCCTTCCTTGCTTCCTTCTTTTCTCTTGCTTCTTTCTCTTCACATCTCTGCCTCCTCATGGTAATTTCTTTGTTTCTTGGCTTTCAAATGTGGCTTATCCCTCCCTTGGCCTACCTTCTGTGTCACTGTCTTTAGATTCTACTGCCACAGCTAACTGTATCAGTTTCCCTCTGTTTCCAAATAAACTTGGGAGGGTCAGACGCTGATAAACAAAACTCATTTTTCAAGCTACCCTGTGTCATACAGAGACCATGGGCTTTCCTTGGGTTGGGTCCTTCTACCTGGTTCAGTTAGCTGTGATCAAAAGTGGGGTGGCCTCATGTACAAAACTTGTGGAATTTGGTCGTTTTCCTTAAAATGGAGATAGGAGAGATCACCGTGACTGGTGTGAAACTAGTTCTGTATCTGATTGTCTTTTCAATTGTTGGTCTACCAGGCGAACCTACTCTAAAGGAACTTTTGGTAACATTTTTCCAAAAGTACAGATCATTAATTAACTATACTTATTTGAAATGTCTGGTGATTTTAACTTTTTGGTTGATATCTCCTTGAACTAGCAAAGACTTGGTTCAAGGATAGTTTCTATTAGTATTGAGATAAATGATCCATAAGGGGGGCATTTAAAACTCTTAACAAGCTGTTTTCCTGCTCCCCTCAAGCACTTTAGAAGCACTCATTTATATGTAAACAATCAATATGCTAATTGCAAATAAGCCTTATCTACTTATTAAAGCACTTAACTGACTCCAAAGTCCCTGTTAAGGAAGCAACACTTTGTTAAGCTTAGTTTGAGGTACTGCGGAATCTTAAGATCAATGAAACTTAGTTTCTTTTCAAGTATTTTATAATGTTTTTTCCCCACATGATGACATCCTTCCATTTCCAGTTAGTTCAAATTAGGTGATACCAAAAAATGCCAAGGCATAAAAAGAAATCAAGATAACAAAAATTTGTAAACCATCAAGGAACCAATGTAAAAAGTAAACAATGAAAATCTGAGAATAGGAGAAAGTTACTGTCTCTGTTGTGAAAAATAAGAATTGGGTACCTTTTATTTGCATGATGTTTTTTCTTACAAAATTTTGGGCAAAGACAGGCAGGCAAAAATACAATTCAAAGTAGTGTGCAAATCAGAAAATTATTTGTAAAACACTCTTACAAAGTTATTTTTATTCTCCATAAGGAGAGATTACAGAAGGAGACTGCACAGGAGGATAGCTGAGCCTGGGGCAGAGGTTTAGTCAGAAAGAAGACAAAGGCTTCTGATAAAGAGGATGCAGTTCATCCTCCTAAACGGGTATCAGGAACTTTAGTATAGTAGAAGAAATTAGGGAGGCACGTCTGGTATAGTAGAAAAAATTAGAGGCTACGATCCAGAACATCAGACATCATATTAAAGCATAAAAACCTAATTAAATATTACCTAAAATAACATGGAGTAGAAAGCATTTTAATACACCCCTGCAGTTTCTAGACGGTATAAGGTAAGAGGAAGAAATGACAGCGGGAACCCTGTCACGTTGTGGTAGTGTTTTGAGTGGGCTGGTTCATCTTGGTTGCAAGAACGATAGACTTGCTTGGGCTACGACGTCCCTCCTCAGTGAAGGTTTCCGGAAGATAAAGGAGGGAGCCAGGACAGGAACGGAAGCGGAAGCGCTGAACTGCGGAAGAGCAAGGCTGTGCGCGCCTGGGACTCGGGGCTTGCTTTAATGCTCTGCTGCCGCCGTCTTGAGATTCTTCATAATTTTTGATCAAGGGGCCCTGGGTTTTCATTTCACACTGGACTCGCAAATTGTACAGTCGGTCCTGCTGCAACCAGAGGTGTTCCGCCCTAACAACTTGGGACACGAGCCATAACCTTCGAAGAAAGAAGAAAACACGGACTCTGCATTGCTTCTAATTCCTCTTTCCTCTCCCCCGCATCTTTCACCCCTTTTTTAAGAGAACTAAAAATGTGCCTATGGCAGTCTTTCTCATCACTGTCAATGTACAGAGTGAGTGTCCTGGCCAAGCTTGAAATGCCTACAGCAATGACAGAGCCTTCAATTTCATAATGAGAAACTTCAAAAAAATTCATGAAATCAATTGGTAACATGAGAACTGAAGGAAGCAACATACTAAAGTGTAATAAATAAGTACAGATGTCTAGTGTCACGTTACTCCCCATTTAAACATAAGAAAAGGGGGCTAAGAAGATGGTACCCAAGAGCATAGAGACCAGGGAAAGTGGCCACTGAGGGGAGAGTGTGTCATGGGAGATATGGGGACAGTGCTCGCAGGTAGATGATCACCACTTCACAGTTTCTGCCTCCACCTGTTCCTTGCTTCTGTGTTTCACTGCTTGCACTGACTCTTCAATCCTGCCAACCCTGCTTCCCTTAATTTATAAACATGTTTCTTAATATGGCAGCTTTGCAGTGCAGGAACTTAATTCCTGGAGGAGTGGCTGTTTTAGGATCTTCCAGGCTGCTGAGTTCCCTGATGGGTGGGACCGTTTCTCTTCGTCTTTGCACTGTCAGCCCGTCTTGGTACTAGTGAAGCCCAATGCACCGTCTTCATTTGCACCGGCGTAAACTTAAGTGTATGACTTCAGGTCCATAAACTGCCTGGAAATGTATTCTGGCCACGAGCACTCTTAGATTTTTTTAGCATCTACTGCGAACCTCTTCTTCAATCTGATTGTTTTGACTCTCCTGAAAAAGAAACAGTTGGCCTCCATCTTCCACGTGGTACTTTTATATCCCGAAGAGGATAATTAAATAATGTCTTTATCTTCTTTTCTGAAATGAAAATTGTCTGTAATTCTGTGGGAACAATGTCTGTTTTAGGAACCATTTAGGCCGCTTTGTTCTGTGAGAGCCTTTGGGGCAGGAGAGACACTTTACCTAAAATAAGGTTTGAAGGTCACTCACCTGTACAAACGCGCAGATGGGGGGAGCAGGTGGATGCAGGAGCACTCAGTGAGGACCCATTCCCCTTTGAGGCAAGGGTGGGCATTCACACCAGACTTTCTTAAAGCCAGTGGGTCTGCAGTTCCAAACTCCTTCCCAATGGAATAGAAGCAAAGTTGCTTGCTCTTTTTCCCTCCTTTTATACTTCCTGTTGCCCTATGACATGGTTAAGATGTCTATCATCCTGCAAACGAATGAACACATTTAGCTCTTTCCTTTCCTAATAAGAAAGATAATAAGAACATAATAAACAGAGACTGTGGCATGACAGCAGTTGACCCACCGTTGCTTCTTGAGCCTGAAAGACAAATCGTCTCTGGCAAGCAAAGCCTCTGCCTGTACGTTATGTACCAACTAATAAGTGTTGTCATGATTGTATACATGCTAGTATATTTGAGTTTAAGCTGTTCCCTGAGATAAACTATTGCATCTGAATAGTGATAGAACATTAATAGAGTAGCGGTGATGGTTCCATTCTAACTTCAGGGTTCTAAAACTCCCTGGCGACTGAAGTTATATGGCTCTGTTTTAAAAGCCTCCCATTCATAATGGATAAAATGGGGGCACTTTCTAGTTTAGAGGGTGCTAACTATCTGCCTTCAAAGAAAATACCGCTCTGTGGTGATTATCAATGCCAATGGGTAACCACAACCACAGATAAATTAAATTTTATTACCACCTAGAAATTTCGTTTTGCTTTTTAGCATAGTTTTCTCCTCTGCTGGAGACTTGCCAGTGCTGCTAAAAAGTAATAGCATTGTTGATAGAAAGTCTGATTTTTCTCTCCTTTTTTGTCCACTCACAACAGAGCACTGAAATAGTCACAGGGAAGTGATCTGCCTCAGCTCTGCATTTGCGGGGGGGCATTGGACACTTACTGTCTTGCTTATGTATGTCCAGTTTCTAGCTCTGATGGTTTTTAATATCCCGTTTTGAAATCCTAAAGATACCTTTGACTCTTTTCTTGCTCTTCTCATCAAATTTGTTGTCAAAATTGATTATGCTCATATACATCCCCTCCTCTTCACACCTGTTGCCCTTGCCCCAACTCAGACCCTGTCTGATTTCCTAAACTATTTCAGTAGCTTCCAAATATTTCTCTCCTCCAAAGATCTTCTCTGTCCCTCAAATCCCCCTCCATTCCTAGTCCCACTGTGTCACTCCTGACAGGTCACTGCTGTACACACAAATTTGCAGGGGCTCTCCACGGCCCACCAGACAAGGCCACATACCACTGCAGCCAGCTGTTCATGGATCTCTGGGATCCAGCTGCCCCCACATGCTTCCCTCATAGGCCCCATTTCCCACCCAGACACACAGCTTTTCTGTTTCCTTGGCATGCCTTGCCTTACTTCTGTTCCTTTTTGTGCTTTTATTCAAGTTAGTCCCGTTTCCTTGAGTGC
Organism: Cacajao melanocephalus; assembly: GCA_963573385.1. Lineage (NCBI taxonomy): Eukaryota > Metazoa > Chordata > Mammalia > Primates > Pitheciidae > Cacajao > Cacajao melanocephalus. The sequence continues at coordinate 11,676 of CAUYLG010032923.1, forward strand.
TTTCTGCCAGCCTTTGCAGATCCGTATCTTGCCCATTCCTACAGATCCACAGCTTCTCCATGAAGCCTTTCTTTGTTTTTTCAGTGGGTGTGCATTCCTCCTTCCTCTACACTCCCAGAGCAATTTATTTGTTTCTCCTAACAATCCCTACTCTCTGTATTCTTTTCGTATGTTTTCTGGTAGCCCATAAACTACCTGAGGGCAGGGCCGAAGATTCATTCATTTCCTCCCCCCCAGAGTTCTACCCCAGAGCACATGGTCTTCAGCATGGTACATGCCAAATTTATATTTTCTAAATGAATAAATCCATTTCCAGATCAATCCATGAATGACTCTAGAGCTTATTATTAAATGTAACTATCTTCTAAGTTAAAGGAAGCTAGTAGAGATATTGCATTGATGGAGAAAAAGTTATGGATACAGAAAGGAGGAGGCCAACAGGAACGCTGTGATGTTCGATTGAAATCAGGCTAGCAGTAACTCATGTTTTTAAATATACTTATACACACACACACACACACACACACACACACACACACAAAGATAGATAGATAGATGCAGAAATATAGCTGTATGTGTATAAATGGGTTAGCATACACACATATATTACTGAGCTCTGTCTGTTGATAAGGCCTGAAAGTAATAGCCCAGTAGCAATAAGCTCACTCAGCACATGTATCTTGTTTCTAAACATCATTGTCCAATAAAAGGAACTAAGCCACCCTGGCCAGCAGTTGATTCCAGGGTTCAGGTAGGGCAAACACAAAATAAACCTGAAACATCTTAAAGTGCCAATAAATAAGGAAATGCACAGAAAAAAGACATGGGCTTGTCAAAAGGACATAAAAGTCCACATAAATGTGTTCCCAATGGCCAAAGACAGAGGAATTTGAGCAGCAAGATAAAAAATGATAGCATTGGATTTTCACCCATAGAATAACATAATATCCAGAAGTCCATAGTTATATAAATAAGTAATTTTAAGAATAAATAAGAGAGAAGGGACAACTCTTTCTTAAGTAGAATTCCAAAGAATACATATAAAAGGAAAGTGGAAAACAGAATCACCATTAGGGAAATACTATGGTAATAATTGTTACAGACAAGATCCACGGGGTGATGCTTAGTGGGCAGTGATTTGAGGAGAAACGGAATTTGTGTAGTCTCAGTGTATCTGACTTAAAATGCTTATTTACTACAAAGGGAAAAATTAGGTAGCTTTACAGTGGAAAAACCAGCATACACCACCCTAACCAAGTGATCAAGTGGCACATCACAGTAATAAGACATATTGGCATCATGAACCCTTTATATGATGTACAAAGAAGGACACAACATCATTTTTATAGTCTTATTGCTAAAAATACATAACCTCCTTCCAGTCATGAAAAACCATTAAACAGGCCAGGTATGGTGGCTCACACAGGTAATCCCAGCACTTTGGGAGGGCAAGGTGGGTGGATCACTTGAAGTCAGGAGTTCAAGACCAACCTGGGTGATACAGTGAAACCCTGTCTCTACAAAAAAATACAAAAATTAGCCAGGCATGGTGGCACACACCTGCAGTCCCAGCTACTCGGGAGGCTGAGGTAGGAGGATTTCTTGAGTCTGGGAGGCAGAGGTTGTGGTGGGCCGAGCTCATGCCACTGCACTCCAGCGTGGGCCACAGAGTGAGATAGCACCTCAAAAAAAAGGAAAAAAAAAAAAAACCTCATTAAACAAACACAAACTGAAGGACATTCTACAAAATCATTTTCGTCAGTTCTCAAAAGTGTGGAGGCCAAGAAAGGTGAGGAAAGACTAAGGAATTGTTATGGTCTGGAAGTGACTGTGGAGAAGTAACAACTAAATGCAATGTGGAATCATCCTGGATAGGCTCCTGAAACAGAAAATGACGGTGGCGGAAAAGATGGGGAAGTTCTAATGAGGTCTGTAGTTTAATTAATAGTATTGTATGAATGTGAGTCTCCTGTTCTGGCTAATTATGCTCTGGTTACAGAAGCATATGGTTAGCACTCAGGGAAGTGGTGTAAAGCATACAAGCTTTGTACTTTGCAACCTTTCTGCAAGTCAGAAAAGTGGTTCAAAGTTTAAAAAAATTAGAGGCTTTAATTAATTACATAAATGAAGTCATTAATATGGTAGGCATTTCATTAACTGAAAAGGATTTAAACTACCTTTAAAGAAAGCCAAGCAAACAAATATTCTTTTAGTCTTTCTATACACGACTCCTTTCCATGCCTTACATCTCTCGTTTCCACTGGTTTGTAGATATATGGGCCTGACAGCATGAGCAAAACCCTTTTTCCTTCGGGTCAAATAAACAGAGCATATGCCTTCTCAGTGTATGGGTATTTGGTTTTTGAAGCTGATACAGCTCTGTCTGAATCCTCTGGTGAAGGAAAGATGTAGCCAGCAGCATGTCCTCCTTTTCCTGGACCTTTCTATCACCCTAAAAAGTTCTTTGAGCAGGACCAGGGGCTGCCCTCCTTGCATCTAGGATTTCTCCATCCTCCTGTTTCTTCTTGCATTGTGAATTGGCAGATTGCTCATGATTTTCAGTTCCAAGATGACTGGACTGAAACCCTTCACTTCCTTTGCCTTCTATGTGTTCTTGTTTCCAGTGAACCAGTCAACATACTTTTTATAAAAACTTTTTATTTTAGAAAGGTTCAAACATACAGAAGAGTAGAGAGACTATTATAAAGCGTTTGTCAACTTGATCTTAACCAGACAGGTACCCTTTCCAAAGAAAGGCAATTGTGAGTACCTAAAATTAGATGTCATCAATGGTGAGGGTGAAGGTGGCACACTAGCCCCAGTTCCTATCATTCTCTCATCCTTATTTTTATACTCTTAGTTTTTGGACAACACCTTGCGTTTTTGTTTTTGTTTTGGCCACTTTATCTTAGCAAGAGTACAGGGACTAGGGCCGGATCCAGTGGCTCATGCCTGTAATCCCAGCACTTTGGAAGGCTGAGGTTGATGGATTGTCTGAGGTCAGGAGTTCAAGACTAGCCCGGCCAACATGGTGAAACCCCTTTGCTACTAAAAATACAAAAATTAGCTGGGCGTGGTGGTAGGCACCTGTAATCCCAGCTACTCAGGAGGCTGAGGCAGGAGAAACGCTTGAACCTAGGAGACAGACGTTGCAGTGAGCTGAGATCGCACCACTGCACTCAAGCCTGTGCGACAGAGTAAGACTCGGTCTAAAAAAAAAAATAGTACAGGTACTCACTAATCCTTTCTCCCACCCCTTGCACATTGCAGATCGAGGTCATTTCTGGGGGTGGTTAATGAAAAAGGAACCTCTTTACATGTTTTCCTTGGGGGTCCAAAATTTTGTTTGTGTTCAAAATCACTTTTTGCTCTAAAGGTCTCATTCTTCTAAAGGAAGCTGAAATCATGTTTTGCTGATTAGGCCTCTGTGTTACTAAATACTGAAAAGAAAAAAAGCTTAGTGAAAGGTCACCAAACCAGAGCTCCTTCCGTTGTTAATTTGGATTTTTCCATCATCAGTAATGCAGATTTGGTAATCTCAGAAAACATTGTAGTAATTTTTGGTCCTCAGGAAGTAATGAGCTAAATGAATACTGAAATGAGATCAAGGAAGCTCTTCCCAGAGTAGGTAGTAGATGAATAATAAGATGCAGGTTTCCTAAGGGGAAGAAAGAGATTTTTTACATCTGTGTGCGAGTAGGATATCAAAGTACAAATCCAACCCCTTTCTGAGAGAAGTAGTAGATGGGAGTGAAGCAATGAACATCTGGCGTGTTATTCAATATTACCTGCCAGACGATGAAAGTACACTTTAGCATACCTGACTCCAATGATTTTAATAATCATTTAACAACAGTTGTACAATAGAATATGACTGTTGTTTCATGTTCGTGAGAAGGATAGAATGCTATTTCTTGATCCAGGATAACATAATTGAAGATAACAGAATATCATGGAGAAAATATTTCATGTGTTAAAAATTAGAAAAAAAGGAGGAGAAGTTTCATGTAAATAATATGAAAGGTAAAGATTTCAGAGATAGTTCTTTATATATTTTAGGGTAAATTAGCTTCTTAATGTGCACACAAAAAAGCAATCAAAAGAAGAATACCCTGTCCATTTGTGATTGCCTTTACTCAGACCATCTCAGAATTACTGTTGACAAAATATTATCTTTTACCACATTTCTCCATCACTGGAATAGAATTTCCTTCTGTGATTTTATTACAATTCAGCTGCTATCTCTGGATTAGAATGGCATTGTAGAAGCACAGGGATTTTGTGAGTTTCTGTGTCTGGGGAGAGAAAAAGAGAGTAATAGGTTGAAGAAGTTTGGCGTCGGTATCACTTTTTTTATTCCATGGTGATATGTCAAACACTGAGAAGAGAAAAGAAATTAAAATGTGCGGTTTCTGCTGAGTGAGACTGGAGTGAGTTCATGTCTTATTGAGGAACAGATCTAACATTCTAACAGACTTTACACTCTGGAAATATAGCAAGGTAGTATCAAAACAGGGTCATAGGGAATCTCATAAATGTATTGGTCTATCATCTTTTGCAAGGTTCTCTTCCTTCATAATAAGGGTAGCCAGTAATCAAATAACTAGCTTTTTCCCCTTAGACAAACAGCAGACCTATAACCAATAACAAGGTCAGTATCGTATGACCCTATGAGTTGTCAAATAAAGTTAATTATCTACCTTCTAATAAACCAGGGAAACATCCAAATATTTTTGGAAAGCTTTTGATCACAGAGGTTTAAAATCTTTAAAAATTATGTTGACATTTTTATTAAAAGAGTTACACACACACACACACACAAACACAAACACACAAAGACTACCCCTTAAAATATGTATGTATAAAACTTAAGTAGAACGCTTTGCTTCCCAATATGCAAGACAAGCAAGGCATTTATTATCATTTTCAGAAGATGTTGATAATGCACTTATCCATATTTCCCGGCCTGAGATGATGAGGCTGTTGCATGAATGTTAAGTCAAGAAACTAAGGAGAACACAAGAACCAAATACACTGTGTGTGTCTAATATATGTAAAATCCTAATCTCCCACCTGACGTCAACAGTTAGGGGCGTTGAAGATGCCGGTCCTCTACAAGCTCTCGTGACGGTTTTCAGTTGGTAACAGAGGGAAGGGGGCAGAGTATGGTGCCCTGCTGCAGGGTGGGGCTGGTAGAGCCTTGCTGTTTGCTTGGTGGAGCTTCCACCGTCTGGAGCCTGGGGTGTGGGAGCTGGAATTTTCCTAATGCTGGTGCAGTGAGAAATACAAAATCAAGTCTAGGGTACAAGGCCAGACCCTCCACTGTTCCAGGGACTCTCAAAATGTGCTGGTCTAGAGACCCTGTCAATGTGCCTTTATAGTGAATACTTTACAGTGTGTTACTTATTCCTCTGGTGCCCTGTCATGAGCAGAGCTCCCTCCCATTCTCAGCATGGGGGTGTAGGGGATCCCATGAGATTTCAGATCTACCCCAGCCCCTGTGCAAGCACTCTGGCCTTAAACCATTTGAAGAAACAGCTCTCTCCTTACACCGATTAGATAGGCACTACTGCTGGCCAATGCTGACAGCAGCCCTCTGCTCCATCTTGGCTGTGTCCCCTGTGCCAGGAACCTCAGGAAATAGACAAGGATTTGGCAAAATTCCTAGTGAATGGATGGCACCACGTGAGCATTGTGGGTAGCATTTCTCTGTGTTGCCAGACACATACATTGCTGCTTTCTCACTCTTCCTCGGGAAAGATGGGCCATTTTGGAGCTGATTTCGAAATGTAAAAGAAGGAGAAGTAAAAGAAACCCTAAGCTCCATATCTTTTCATATCCAGAACTTAAAAACAGAGGGAAGGATTCACTTTTCCAACTTCTGCTTCTTGGGTGAGAAATAAATGTAAATCTTGTGTCTAATTCCCCTGATTTTTCAGACTTAGCTAAGGCAGAAAACCAATCCATTGCATTATCGGCTGGTATCATTAGCTTGAGGTTAGGGACCTCCTATTCTCTCTGAAGCAGGCCTGCCTTCTTCCCTCTGCCTGTATGTTATCCCTCTGTCATTTTTGTGCTCTCTCTTTCCATCGCCTTTGATATGGTAATGATCTTGCACAAGAAAAGCCATTTTTTTAATATGAGTGCTTAAGGAATTAAAGGTGAGTGAGAAGGTGGAGGATGTTAAGAAGGATGGCCATTTGTCATTAAAAAATAGATAAGTATACCCCTTGGAATTAAAAAAGCAAGCAAGCAAGCAGAAGGGAGCAGAAGGGAGAGGACAGGCAGGTGTCTTTCCAAACGCAGAAGACAGTATTACTAACAGGCTGGCTTAAAGCCCTCTTAACAATGTGCGCTTGCTCTCCCTAGCTCCTGGATTGATTTCCCTCTGCCCTCCACAGACCTGGCTGCAGTTAAGCCTTGTGTCCTCCACGTGATGCTGAGCCGAATCAGATTTTCCTTTTAGTTGTTCGATCAAATTTTCCTTCCTAGAGCTTAGAAGGCACACTTGGGACCATATAGTAATTGCCTCCCCACACTGAACTGCTGATACCTTTATTGGATTGGCATAGGGTTTCAGAGGACTGTGTTTAACATGCAGTGAGCCGCAGCAATGCAAACAGCTCCAGTGTTTAAACAAGCATCCGTTAGGCCAGGAAACAAGGCAGTGCCAGCCCATTTGGTGCTCTATAGTGCTGGCAGCTTAAGGTGAGCGGGGCAACCCGGGTGCTGGAGTGGGAGAGGGCAGGCTCTGGGGAAAGTGGAGGAATTGTAGTGTCAGAGGAGGAGCTGATTCTCTTTAGATTTGCCGAAGGGGGGCTGGGGGGAGGGGGAGAGAAGTGTTGTGGCTAGGGACATGTGCAGAGCTCATTAATATCTCATTATGTTAGAATTGCAGTCTCCCCGCAGATCAGTGTTAACATTGGCAGTACCAGAGGAACGGCTTTGGGTAGCAGCAGTCATCGTCTCTTTTTCTGCAAGCCCCAGCAAGCTCCCCATGCTTGTTTTGCACTGAGGGAATGGTGGTGTTGACTTTGTGAAAGAAGGCTATGAGAAGACCCCACAGGAGCAATAGTGAGCAGCTCAGGAGAGTGTATGAGACTGAAAACTGTAGTTTGTCAATAACAAAGTGACCAGCTTTCATATGTGCCAGCCAGCCATGGAGAGGGAAGGAAACTGACCAGAAGCTGGAAAGGAAAATCGTGGAAGTTAAGCACAAGCCACCTGGAGTCTGGATGTGAGCTGGGAGGTCGTGTCCGGGGCGGTAGATAGACTAGCTCCAGATTCAGACCTCAAATTCCCAGAGAATGTGTCACTGGCCCACTGAGTTTGTCCAGAGCTCCTGGAGGCTCCCTGGGGTCTCCCAGAGCAAGTAAGGTACACAGGACGGGGGGCAAATGACAAGGACAAAGAACAGAAGAAAGCAGGATTCAGCCGGTGGGATTTGGTGAAACTGTGTTTTTAGCTGATCCCACCTGCCCATGTTGGTGTGAGTGGAGCAAAGGGAAGATTCTAAAGCAGAGAGAAGGTGGTGTGCAAGGCCCACACTCTTCAGGTCTGACCTAGCTGAGCCCGAACTAGTCCAGTCTTTACCCCAGAGATTAATTCCTCCTACGTGCAGCCCTGGCCCCAGCTGGACTCCTGCAGTTCACTCACCCCCGACAGTCAACCCAGGGACTCCAGTGCTGGGACAGGGGGCTCCTGGGAGGAAAAGTTGGAGCCATGCGCTGTAGAAATTACAGCCTCCTTGTAGACTTACTTCATTCTGCTCTATTAAGGATCAGATGTCTCAGTCTGCCCTGGACAAATGTGTTTCCTCCATTGATGAAAGGTGGGTGATGGCCACTTTAGCAAACAGTTATGTGACAGGATGTAGTAAAACACAACAGATGCGTGCGTGTTGTATAGTCCCCTTAATGTCATTCATATTAAGGTTCTTTGAGAATATTCTTTTTCTGCCTTTTTGTTTGGGGGAGTTCTTATTTCTACCTTAGAATGTTCTTTCTGTGGGTTTTGGCATTTGGCATTCTAGCACAAGCGCACAGACACTCCCCACAGATCCACAGAAGTGTTGCTTGTGTGGACACACAGCCAGTCCTGGGCTCAGTAGGCAAATGAAGAAGCATGTGTCCTTGGTTAATATCATAGAAAGTGACAAGGCCACAGTTTGCAAGTATGTTTTGTGAAGACCTCTATGGCCACACTTTGTTCTGACTTAACACAATATTTCATTAAAACATGGATTATTCATTGACTTACAGAAAGGCAAAAAAAGTAAATGTCATTGAAATCTGTGTTCCTTTTGGAAAAAAATAACTAGAGTTGTTCATCATTAGTTTGTTATGAACAACAGTGCTTGTAACGAACATTTAAAAATAAATGTATTCGATAATCACAACCATGTTTATTTAGGTTAGAAAAACAGTTATGGCATACAAATAGTGCTGAGAGAGGCTTTTTTACAACATGGCCTCTATAGCAAAAATAGTACAATTCAGCCTTATGGGTATTAAAATCTATTATTCTTTTGACTCTGCAACTTTGATAAATCAAGCAAGAGTCATAAGAACAAAGGGAGGAAACAGCTCAACTGCTGTAATTTCATAGCCAAATAGAAGAAAAGTCTACCTCTTGTCGTTTACTTGACTTTACCAAGCTTAATCCCGTGAAAACAGATGAACAAACAAAAAGTGAAGACTTGAGTTATAACTAGTGAACTAGACCTCTCGGGCCGAACACCTGTGTGCAGCCGCATCAGGTCCCCGTCGTGGGATGATCCACATTCCATGAAGTCTTGGCCTGTTTTTCCGTGTGCTGTTCGCCTCCCTCAGTCCTTCTCAGTGGCACGAGCGGAATCCACAGAGGGGCGCGCACTTCGGGCTGTCATTCCCAACCTCTCAACTCTTCCCTCTGAAATCCCTTTGCTTTCCTTTCTAAGAAAGAGAGAAGGAAAGTTAGCTTCCAACCAAACTTTCTACATAAAAAAGTTATGACATCCAAATTGCCCATTTGAAGAGAGGAGGATAGTGATTCAGCAGAATTACAGTTCAAAATAAAATGGGATTTAACTTTGAGTTAAAAAGAAAAAGTGAATTCCTAGCTCCTTTCAGGCATTTGCCATGAATAAAACTTTAAAGTGAAATATCAGAAAATCAAGGATGAGATGGGACTTAGAGAGATCCTTCATCCCCCTTCCTCCCCCTTCTTCAATGAAGACCATATCTAAATCATCCCAGATGGCTGTTCTATTTTTAAAGATCTCCAGAAAAGGAGATTCTGCCACCTCCTCAGTAACTCATTCCAGCATCTCTTGTTCCTCACTGCCGGAATATTTTTTCTGAGAGCCCTCAGAGGAAAAAAGACACACTATCCTAGATTTGGGGACCTGTAGTATTTGTCTTTAGGATTTAACCCCACTGTGCATACACGAAACTAAGAGACATGGATAGTGCCTTTCTCTCTCCAGTGAAAAAGATATTTTTTCTCTAATATTTGGCTTGAAATTACATTTGTGTGCTTCTCGGGGTCAGTCCAAAATTCTCTTGCAGGCCTGCGGTAGGCACAGTACTCTCTGCTAGGTAAACGGAAGGGGGCATTAAGGAAGGATTTCTGCTTACATTCTAAAGAACAAGGTCACACTCAGCTCCAGAGCCCACCTACTAGGCTGGACAGACACGTTCGTGCAATCACTTGTTCATTCATTCTTTCATTCCAGAGATCCTTACTGACCACGAGTCGTGTGCTTGTCTCTCTGCTAGACACAGGAGACAGACACATTAGTGAGCAACACAGACCAGGTCCTTGTCTGCAAGGAGCCTACACTCAAATGGGAGAAGACAATACCGAGGAAAAAGAGAGAAACAAAATGATCATAAATTGTGATCAGTGGCATGAAGAAGGCAAAACAGAAGAAGGTGATTGAGTACAAGTGGGAGGTGCAGCTCACTGAGCCAGGGTGGCCAGGATAGCCTTTCTGGGGAGAGGCGTGAACTGAAATCTGAAGGATGACAATAAGCCCAGCAAGGAGCTGGGAGAAGCGAGTTCCACATGGAGAGAAGCGCCTGTGGAGAGGCCCGTGTGGCTGCCTGGAGTGTGGTGGTGGAGGGGAGATGGGTATGAATGAGCTGGGAGACACCAGGCCCTGGTGCCTTTTAGGCGAGTTTGACTTTCAGAGAAACGGGAGTCTGTAGAAGGATTTGAGGCAGAAAGACATGCTCTGATTAATGTTTTTAAACAATGACTCTGGATGCTGATGGAGACTAGTCTGGAGAAGGTAAGATGGGAAGCACGGCTAGGGGAACGATAGTGCAAGAGTCCAGGCAGGGAGCAGGCAGAGGAGACTCAGAAAAGGTGACAGATGGGAGGGGGGTGTGCTGGCCACACAGACACAGCATCCAAACATAGGTGCACCCCATTTTAAGAAAACAAAATACATAAAAATCAAAACTTAAGGAGAAAGTCTGATTATTCCCTTTATAAAGGGACTCACCTCAAGTATCTATTCTGCAAAGTAAGGGAAGATGTGTATGGGTCTTTGACTATAAATTTTAATAAGAGATATAAAACCTTAATAGAAGGATCATGGAATTAGAAGGAACCGTGGAGGTCATTTTCTCCCACTTTCCACCCAATAAAGAATCCCCTTTACAAATCCCTGACAGATGAACATGCAGCCTTGGTATGAAAACTTCAAGGGACAGGAAGCTCATTAGCCTCACAAGGCAGCCCTTTCTATTTTGAATCCCTCTAATCGTTTTTTAAAAGTTTCTCTTTATATAGAGGCTGAATTCTTTCTCCCCATTACTTGCATCCATTGATCTTAGTTCCATGTTCTGGAACTACATAGATTAAATCTAATTCTTTTCCTACATAGCAAACCATTAACTTTTTCAAGAGGAGCTGTGACATTCCCACTCCTCAACTCTCCTCTTTGTCTAGCAAAATATCCTTAGCTCCTTCACCTCCTTTTCACGTGACGTGGTTTCTGGGACCTTCTTTCCCTTGATACCATCCTCTTGCTGCACTGCCACCTGATGAGAGTGATAATTTTAGAATGGGATCCAACCTTCTAGACTGCATCAGTACAGAGCATAACTGTGGCTCCCTGTTCTTGGAGAACATGCATATATGTAATGCAACCTAGAATTGCAAGAGCACATGGCTTTAAACTTCAAGGAAACCAAAGCTGCTTATGAGACAGGTTTTCCTCCCTTAAATGCAAGACTTTACAGCTAGACCCAGCAAATCTTGCTACTGCTAACCTATAGGAGAGTGGCTCTTGAACTGGAGAGTCATAGGCCACACTGAGAATCTGAGAAAAACTTTGAACCTTCCCTTCTAAAAAAGACACATATTCACAAAATTCTGCATACAGTTTTCTAGAGTTCTCAGAACTCTGAAAATCTATTTCTGTGTAAACCCCCAGCTTAAAAAGTCAGCATTATCAATGTCACAGAATCCTTGTTCCGTCCTCTAAGAAATATATATCTGCATTATCTCTATATTTTATTATAATATTGTACGGGAGGTTAAAGAACACCCACTTGAAAATCCCTACAAGTCACTATAAAATTGTTAATGGGAGAGGAAAGTTACAAAAGGTCTTCAAGTACCATTGGTAGATACATTTGCTTACGTTACCTTATTTAATCCTTACAACCCTCTTCCGAACTAGGCAATATTAGCCTTATTTTATGAATAGGAGGAAATGTGAAGCTGTTCATGAATAAAAATAGAAAGACCTGGGTGAAGGCAGTGGCTGCCTAGTGCAGATTTTTACAATTCTAGCAAAAGAACCACGGTTGGTGGCTCTCTTGACTTTTAAGTGCAGAAGTCGTGGTCGCCTGGAGCACAGCATACGTGCTTATGAGCAGCACTGGTTTCCTGGGAAATACATGCTTATATTGGTGCCTCAGGAGTAATATCCCTGGACAGTGGTCACCACTGGGATTAGCCATTAGCCATTACCATGACCCCACACGGGTGCCATGCTGTCGCCAACATCATTCTCTTCAGAATTAGGCTGGCATTGGGTTAGCAGCCAATGTACAGTTAGAACTCAGCAACTCAGTGGCAGAAATGTTCTGAGAATGGCTGAAAGAACAACAGCCCTTATGGGAGATCCACTTTGAGAGGGTAACTTTTTATGTGCCAGCCAACCGTGGAGGGGAGAAAGCAGTGCTGAGGATGCCTTCCCTTTTATCCTACCTCAGGAGCCAGGCTGTGGAATAGTTCGGAAATGAGAAACACATTTTATTCACAAGCGGTGAGGCTTGTAACAGAAAAGCACAGGTTTTGGAGTTCGAATCTCACACTAGCTATGTGACCTCGGGCACTTTATTTAATCTCCCTGAGCCCCAGTTTCCTCGTTTGTATAAATGATGTTTATTAACCTACCTTGCGTGGTTGATATGGGAATTAAGAGAAAAGATCTTGAATTTGCCTGGCAATTAATGGATGCACACACATACACAAAGCTTGCTGTTTGCTGATAACTTAGAGGAGTGCATCAATGGTTGGGGCCGGTCTGAGTAGCAGTAAATTTGGTTCATCTGTGTTATCAGGGCTTACTCTGGTTCAGATCTGGATTCCAGAGTGATTTCAGAGGCATTCCTGTCCCCATCCCTACCTCTCATCACCCCAAAATTTTGCTTAAGATAACAAGGAGGCCAGAGCATATCTGCTGTGAACCCCATGTTACCGTGGGTTCAGAGGACCCCCATCCCCTTGCAATGCTGCTTATTCTTACAAGGGATACTGGATGCTTTCTTACCTTGGATGCACACACAGGTTTCTGAGATGAAGCAGTGTGGTAACATAGCCACTCGTAGACCTCAGTCGTGGTCTACACAGGCATTTCTGAGAGAATCCTTGGTGAAACAGTAAAACAGCAGAACTAAATACTAGTTAGGGCACGTTCTGCCCATGCAGGTTCTATGAGGCTCTGTCTGAAAGTTAAGTTTAAACATAGAGATGGGGCCAGCTAACCTCATCATTCTGAGTCATTAGATGGAGACTAGACTTGGTCATCTCCCTCTGCTAATAAGGAAACTGGCATAATTATATGAAGGAAATTACCTTGGATAATTTTGCAGCGTGAATCTGCTTCCAAAGAGGAGTTGTTTTTTTTTCCCTTCCTGTGAGCTGTTAATTCAAGGGGCTGTGTTAACCTGCTGCTGCTGCCAACTGACAAATGTAGAATTTTCCTGATGAGCCTCTCAAGCCTTTTCCCTCGTTCCTCCAACAACAGAAAGAGGCGTGATAAACTATCCAGAATATTTTGCAACATGGGAGTCACTCGCCTGTCTTTGTAATATGGGAGTTGAATGCCTATTTTGGGTAAATATAAGCCTCCCAGTTGACTTAAGGTAATTGAATGATTTTAGATTTATTGTATATACTCTTCTCCTTAGCCACTGGTTTTAAGCAGGCGTAACTGCACATCAGAAAAAAACTTGGCTTTTGATATTCAAGTTGGCTCATCTGAATTAAAACCAAAATATGTGGAAATTGAATTTCCACTCTGGACTTGGATCCCTTTGTCTGTGAAACCTCAAAGTCTCCAGTGGAACTGAAAGTAACGTCGTTCTTCAGGTGACACTGTGGGCCAATTCTGGGGAAAAAAAGATAAGGAGGGGAAAAAGACTTCCAACCCGAAAGTCTCCAGTGGAGCTGAAGGTACATCTGTCTTCAGGTGACACTCTGGGGCAATTCTGGGAAAAAGATGTGTTTAACTTTATTCCAGTTGATTTCATCTTCCTTTTCGATTTTTGTCCTCTCCATCATTTTCTCTCCCAATTAACTTTGAATTTCTCCCATTTAGTTCCAGGTGTTTGTTGTGGTCTGGTTTGGTACATTTGAGTTAGGCATTTTGCTGTATTCTTTTCTTTCCTTGCCCTTAGTTTAAAGGAGGTCTAAGCTCACAGTGTAGCTCTATTTCTGGAGAGACCTGGCACCTTTACCGGATTTACTGTGGTCATTTTCTTTTTTTTTTTTTCCCTCCCCACAATATGGTGCTTTGTGAATTAAAAATCAAGGTTCCTGGAGGCTGGAGGTAGGAATCAGAATAGGAATAGGGCAGGAGAAGCCTAGCCACATTATAATGAATAATAATAATAACTGTCTCCCTCTGTTGTGAGCTCTACCAGGCAGACTGTGTCTCATTCATCCCCAGCTTCTCACATAGGGTCTAGTGTGTAAATGATGCTCAGTGAGTGTCTGTTGAATGAATGAACTAATTTTTGCAGAGCTCTTTATAATTTATAAAGATGCTTCACATAGCAACATGGGGTGATTGTTTTTAAGTCCTTCGCAAAACCATTTCCTCCCTCATTTCATTATGATTGTGAAATTGCTTTGGAATTTTGGAACTGTGATACTTTTACTGTATGCCTTTCATAAAAAGCCAAAGTCTAAATGCTTTAAAAATATATATCAGGAGCTGTGGAAGGAAGGGAGGAGGGAAACAATTTGTTACTGGATATTTTTCTTGTAAAAAAAAAATTTAATGTAGTTATCACTGGATTTTTTTTCTTTACAATTGCAGTTCACAACTCTTGTCCTCCTCTTTTACTAGGATGAAGGTGAATTTTAACAAAAGCAAGAAGTATTTTAAAGGAAGAGAGCAAGCGGGCAGCAAGGGAAAGGCTTTGTGTTGATTTTTATGACTTGTGTTTTGACTTGGCAGATGTTCAAAGTTATTCTGCCTAACCAAATAATCCACTCTGCTTCCATACCAGCAATAGCTGAGCTACCCTTCCAAGGGGCGCCCGCCATATCCCATCTTCTGTTGAGATGTTATGAGGGGCTTCGACCCTGGTCTTGCACTGAAGTCAGTGGCAGCGCTGACACCCCGACAGCCCCTTGGTTCTTCGGCTCTCACAGCCATTGCATGTCTGCTTCTGAGAGAGTCACCCAGGAGTACATAACCAGACAGCTTTTCTTAGATGGCTTCATCTGTTCACACTCATCACCAGACATTAAGGCTGACTTTTTCCCCATGAAACTCAAGTGTAAAAGTAGAAAAATAATTGGATGACTGTTAACCAAAAATCGCTGGCACTTAGGACAAAGACCAAAGGCAGAAAAAGCAGACAGATGTAGAAATTTTAAAAATTGGAAAGGTTTTGACTGTTACTGGTGAAGTCAGAGCCATACTTAGGATTACAATCCAGGAAAAAAAAATTGGGAGGGGGGGCAAATGTAGGTGAAATAAAATCCAGAACGTCCAGATAGTGACAGTGCTAGGCATTACTTGTGCACATCTATTCCATGCACTTCTGCCCCAGGATACTGAGATTTTTTTTTCTCCCCTCTTGGTTCTTAGAAGCATACAATTGAGTGTGCTCATGTGCATGCCGCATTTATGCCTGGAAAAGACAGAAGAAAATCCTTTAATAAGGACTGTGATTCAAAGTATGTATTACATTGACTTATTACCTACATTATCACTGTGTGTCAGGAAGCATATTGCTCACAGGTGGGATGCACAGTAATTTGGAAATATTCATTTTGGCCTTGGCATAGGATGACCTTGGCCTACTGCAGATTCATGCTCTGTGGCTATATTAGTTCCTAGGGCTGCCATAACAAATACCACAGACTAAGTGGCTTAATACACATAAAATGGATTGTCTCACAGTCCTGGATGCTCAAAGGTAAAAATCAAGGTGTCAACAGGGTGAGCAGGGCCATGTTGTGCTTCCTTTGAGACTCTGCAGAGAATCCTTCCTTACCTCTTCTGGGTTTCGAGAGGTTTGTCAGCAGTCTTTGGCATTCCTTAGCTTGCAGCTGCATAAGTCCAATCTCTGCCTCCGCCGTCACACGGCACTCTCCCTGTATGTCTTCATGTCTTCATACGGCTGTTGTCTTATAAGATGATACCAGCTGTGTTGGGTTTTGCCTAGTCTACTCCAGTATGACATCATCTTCTTGAATGTCATCTGCAAAGACCTTATTTCCAAATGAAGTCACACTCCAAGGCACTGAAGTTTAGGACTTCAATATGTCATTTTGCCTTGGAGGACACGATTTAACCCTCAACAATGCCTATACTTTTGCTTCAAACCTCAGAATGTTACCTGTTTCCTGAAACGGACTAGCCCTATGAAGCTTCATTTACTTCTCTCCTCAAGCCTTTTATTTTTTCCTCCTCAACAGTGTTCTTCCTTGGAGATGATAACCTTGTGTCAAGGTCATGGAGAAAAGAAAGTCTATTAGAGCCAAACTTCTTTGTCTCCACCTCTCCCCATTCCAGCTCAACAGATCTCTCCCCCATATTTGTTTTTTAATCACTCTTTTGATGACATTGTGTGCCCTTCTTCATTGTCTCAACAACAAACACCTCTATGGGAATGTAAAATGATGCAGCCACTATGGAAAACAGTATGTCAGTTCCTCAAAAAATTAAAAACAGAATTACCATATGATCCAATATTTTTGCTTCTGGATATTTACACAGCAGAACTGAAACAGGGTCTACACGAGATATTTATATGCCCACATTCATTACTAGCATTACTCACAGTAGCCAAAATGTGGAGGCAATGGATGAGTGGATAAATCAAGTGTGCTATGTATATATGTTTTCACCTTTCTGGGCTGCTGTAACAGAATACCAAAGACTGCATGGCTTATAAATAACAGAAACTTATTTATTAATGGTTCTGGGGGCTGAGAAGTCCAAGATCAAGGTGCCTTTGCATTCTCGTCTGGAGAGGACCTGCTTCCTGGATCATAGACAACTGTCTTCTTGCTTTGTCTTCACATGATGGAAAGAGTGAGGGAGCTCTCTGGTGCCTCTTTTAGAAGGGTGCTACTCTCCTTTCATGAGGGATCCACTGCCATGACCTAATCACCTTCCAAAGGCCACACCTCCTATCTAATATTAATACCCTCACTTTGGGGGTTAGGAATTCAACATATGAATTTCGGCAAGGGGACAACCATTTAGACAGACCATAGCAATATACCATGAACTATTTTTCAGCCTTAAAAAGGAAATTCTGACATGCTGCAACACAGGCAAACCTTGAGGACATGATGCTAAATGAAATATTCCAGTCATTAAGAGATAAATATCATATGATTTCACTTATATGAGGTACCTAGAGTAGTTAAATTCATAGAGACAGAAAGTAGAGTGGTGGTTGCCAGAGTCCAGGGGATGGAGAGGATGAGGAGTTGTTTCATGGATATTGAGTTTCAGTATTGCAAGATGAAGATTTCTAGAGATGGATGGTGGAGAGATGGTTGTACAACAGTGTGACTATACTTAATGCCACTGAACTGCACACTAAAAAATGGCTAAGATAGTAAATTTTATCTTACTATTATTTTTTTTTTGAGATGGAGTCTCACTCTGTCATCCAAGCTGGAGTGCAGTGGCACAATCTTGGCTCACTGCAACCTCTGCCTCCCCGGTTCAAGCAATTCTCCTGCCTCAGGTGCACACCACCATGCCAGGCTAATTTTTGTATTTTTAGTAGAGACAGGGTTTCACCATATTGGCCAGGCTGGTCTTGAACTCCTGACCTCATGATCCGCCCACCTTGGCCTCCCAATGTGTTGGGATTACAGGCGTGAGCCACCACACCTGGCCATCTTCCTAATATTTTAACCGCAATACATATACGATACAGGCATATACATCTGTATGCCTATATTTTACTTCTGGGACTTTCCAACACACATTTTCACTTGTCCGTCCTTCCTTAGTCTAAGTGGATCCTGCTCTGACTTCCCTCCTCCTTCACACCCACTCAGAACTAACTTCTCCTGAAAAAGCCTTTAACTTCACCTCATGACATACAACCTATGATGCCTTTTTTCCTTCTTGCGACAAGATTTCATATACAGAAGAGTCACACCTAATATCTCCATTCTTCACCGTTTGTCTCAGTTCCCTGATCAAAAACTGGCAATTCATTTACAGTACTGTTCTAGAACTGTGCTGTCCAATATGATAGCCACAGTTGCATATAGCTATATTGAATTTAATTTAAAAGCCAGTACCTCAGTGGCACTAGCCACATTTCATGTGCTCAGTAACCACGCACAGCTAGTGACTAAAGCATTGCACAGTGCAGATGTAGAACGTGTCTGTCCTCTCAGTTGGCTCTGCTGGACAAACCGCACTGTTCTTGTGCAAGGGCTCTGCTCATCACAGTCATCTGGAGGGCTTACTAACCCACAGTGTGCTGGGCCCCACCCTCAGAGTTTCCGATTCAGAAAGCCTGGGGACTGGCCAATAATTTGCATTTCTAACAAGCTCCCAGGTGATGTTGAGGCTGCTGAGGGTCACAGACAAACCCTCACTCAGATTACCAGCGAGTTACTTGGGTACTAACCTAATGTTCTCTTAGTTCTCATTTCAAAGCTGCATCTGACACTACAAATCTGACCACAAATTATTCTTCTTTGTTTTCTCCTCCTTTCTTAATGATGTTTTATGTGGATCTCTCACCGATATTATTTCTTTATCTCTTTTCTGACTCCGCTCATTTAATTAACACAACTCATTTCCAACTATGCATTTACTTTCTTAGGGAACTTTCGTGCTTACATTGTTCAGGCAGCCTCACATGTATGGCTGGATGCCTCTCATTTCTAAGGCCTTTTTTTTTTTTGAGGTGGTGTCTCGCTCTGTGGTCCCAGGCTAGAGTACAATGGGGTGATCTTGGTTCCTCCTCCCAGATTCAAGCGAGTCTCCTGCGTCAGCCTCCCAAGTAGCTGGGATTATAGCTGCACGCCACCATGCCCAGCTAATTTTTATATTTTTAGTAGAGATGGGGTTTCACTATGTTGGCCAGCTGGTCTTCAACCCCTGACCTCAAGTGATCCACCCACCACGGCCTCCTAAAGTACTGGGATTACAGGTGTGGGCCACCACGCCTGGTTTAAGGCCTTATCTTTGGGTTTGTGGGATAACTGTATTTGGCTATACCACTGCCCTTAAAGGGTATGATGTTAAAAACTAGGCTGTTCTGTGTCTGCCCTCGGCGGCTGGTGAGTTGATGCTTCCCAGGTGTTTGGTAATTGTTGCTATGCATTTCTTTCAGTAATGTTGAGATAGTTGCTTATCAAAAGCTCCATAGACGTGTCAAGTATTATGTGTACCTGTTCATTAAATATTCATACAGTTAGAGAAGTCACCACTGCAGAGGGCTGAGTAATTTCCTTAATGCTTTTCCTTATGGTAGCCAACTGTTTTATAGACTTAATCTGACTAATCCTTTCCATGAGGTATAGTAGGGGTCAGATGTGAATATGCCTATTTTCAACTTAGGAATTGAGGTACAGAAAAGTTTCAAAGAGTGATCGGAGTCACAAAGCTGGTTCTACTTCTGCCAAGGAACTCCAGTTTGAGTACAGGAGTCCCATGCTAAGCCCCAGACCCCATGCAAACCTCCAACTACCAGAGAACACTAAGCTTCCAAGTTTAAAACATAAAAAGAAATTGCTAAATGTGATTCAGGGCATACTTCGCATAATGTATTTCTGTGACACTTCATAGTAATGACATAATTACCATGGGTACAGTATTAGAGTATACATATTCTGTTAAGTTACAGCTGCAGGAAATCAGTAATGGCCATTAATCATTCCATGATCATTCTCTGCGAATCTCAGATAAAAGTTAAGCTCAGAGTTCCAACAAACCTAAGACAGATTTTATAGTCATCATTTCTGCTGTTTACATGAAGTTTATGAATACAATAGATGCTCCCTAATTTAAACTAATTTGAGCAAACAGCTGCCTGAATTGAGAAGAATGTGAATTGAAGTATGGAAGTAAATATATACTGCATGTGATATATTTAAAAGTAACAACAGTAATTCAAACTAGACTATTGAACTGTTAGTAAATAAACATCCTTGGGGAACTACTTAAATATATGAGAAGAATTCATAATACATGTATCAATTGCTTATTTAAATTTGAGCCTCTTGAGTTCTTGAGTTTTTGAGATTCATTTCTATCTTAAGTGGGTTAAACATTCCCCTTATAACTTTTATGACACCTATTCTTTTACACGTAAGCTTTTTTTTTTTTTTTTTTGTACATAAGGGTGAATATCCAGTTGGCCCTTAGCCAAGTTACAGCTAAATGCAAAATTAGCAGGAATTGAATTAATTAGGTTTTACCATGTATAGAAATAGTGATAGACAAACTTTTTTATTCTTTCAAAATCAGAAATTAGTTACATATTTTAGAAGAGAATATGTAAACCTATGGTTTGCATAAAGTTAAAAGGAAATCTAAAATGTCAGTTTGTTCATCTTCCAGCTATACACAAGTAAACCTAGAGAGATGATGAAATTCTGGGCTGTTAGATCTATAGGGGACTTTAGAGCTTTTGTCCAGGGCAAATATGGCAGCAGAGCATAGTCAGCTGACCTCCAGAGAGGATACAGCTTGGCCATGAGCGAGTGATTCTAGGTCCCAGAGTCCCCAATGCTAAGCCTATGATAGGTCCACAATCCTTCTGCTTATTCTAGGTAATAGATGCAATGTGGACAGCTTCTACCTGTAACCTGGTCCAGTATCTAATTGCCCAAATTGACATGTTCAGCATGTTCAGATTCTTCATGTCACTTAAGGACATTTATTCAAAGTCATTCACGGTGAAGTAGAAGAGTGCACAGTTGTATAAGTTAGCCAACTTGTGGTTGCCGGAATAGGATACAACATTGTTATCTGTGTCAGACAAGTGTTATGCAATAGATGCTTAGGAGCAAAATAAAAACATGCAACAGTCTGCAAATTCCTTTGAAATCAGGAGACTTGTGCATCTTTTACATCCTCTGCACTCAGCTCAGCACCTGACACCCAATGGACCATCAAAAAGTAACAAATTCTTTTGAATGAAACATGTAATTTAAACAGTTGGTTTTCTGGTGTTTTTATAAAAGATAATTGTGATTAGTGTAATTTCTTTACCAAAGCCAAGAAACCTTTGCAGAAGAATGTAATGAATTATTGCTCTCTGACGTAAAATAAGGATGTTATTTAATAACTACCTACCAAGTTCAGCCACCCATCTTGAGTTAAGAGTGCCTTCCAGGGTGATTTTGAAAGTAAGTTATTGATTTGTATCCAGAGTCCAAATAAGGACTCTCAGAGCAGGAACAAACCTTGGAGATCATGTAGTCCAACCCTCTCATTTTATAATTGAGGAAACAGAGGTCTGGAGAGGTTAAGTAACTGCTGCCTGATCACATAATTAACTTTGTTTAGTTACTGTGCTTTGCTGAGATCTGGAAAACACCACATGCATATTTTTGCTTTTCAAGTTCCTGACATTTTCTGTTGTGTACACTCAGGGTATTTTTAAAGACTGATAAGCATGTGAATGCAAACCTCATGTAGTCAAATCTGGCAGTGTGGGCAGTCTTCAGTGAAACCTATTACATTGCCTTGCTTGATACCTTTTTGTTCAGCTCTTTTTGATGTGTGGTGTTTAGACAAAAGGTAACAAAATATTCAATGCAGTAAAAATCTTCCTTTCTTTCACATTTCACATAACACAAAAATATCTCTAAAGTCATCATTTGTTATTTAAAAAAAATTTGCTTCTGAACTGAGACCAAGGTGAAAAAAACTCTGTCCCAGGAGAGTTTTAGAGAGCTATAACCATGCAGAAGTAGGTAGTTACAGAAAATATTATGCAAACTTAACTGTAGCATTATAATGGAAACTGCATAAATAATATCTGGATGGCTAGGTAAGAAAGATAAAACCATTGAAATACATACTTTTTACTCTACAGTTTTACAGTACATTTACAATGCACCACAATTTGAACAGAAAGTTGACAAACTCTGAACCTGTTCTAGGCAAAGTGATTTATCCATGAGGCACTGGGCTGACGCAGAAATCCTAACCATCATTCCTTGTTCTTCCTCTGAGTTATATTATGGCCCTGGTCTCTATGCCTCGATTTTCCCGCTGTGCATCTCTCTGCAGTCAGGCGGATTATGGATTATCATTGTAAAGTGACATTTACTAAGCCTCGGGGAACAAACACTATTCAGAGCCTCCTAGAGTCATGGCAGGCTAACTTCTGCTGCCTCTGAGGTTTTGCTGAGAGTCGTCTCTGATTATACTTCTTTGCTAATAGTTAAAGTGTGAATGTGAAGTTGATTTTGAATTTGAGAGATGACCACTTCTGACAATATATACATGCTGGGCACAGTGGTATGCTCCCGTAGTCTCAGCTACTTAGAAAGCTGAGACAGAAGGATCACTTGAGCCTAGGAGTTTGAGGTCAACCTGGGCAACGTAGTGAGACCCCCATCTCCAAATAAGTAAATACATTAAGAAAAATAAAAGTCTACATATTGTTAAACTCTGGACCAAGTAGTAATTGTTGAACTACTTGCCTCAAGACCAAGGCTGAGTTGTATTGATATGTATATTAAGGATGGCATTGTCTGTTTGCTTAACCAGCCGTGCAAGAATGATGCTGGATCATGTAATGGGCTGAGTTGTGTTCTCTCAGATTCATTTTCTGAAGTCCTACTCCCCAGTTTCTCAAGGTGTGACAGTATTTAGAGATAGGGCCATTTTAAGTTAAAACGAGGACATGAGGGTAGGCCCTACCTGAAGATGACTACTGTCTATATACGAAGAGGAAATTTGGTCCACAGGAAGACACCAGGAATGAGTGCTCACAGAGGGAAGACCATGCAAGGACACAGTGAGAAGGTGGCTATCTGTAAGCCAAGAAAAAGGCAGAGGAGAAACCAACCCTGCGGACACCTTGATCTTGGACTTCCAGCCTCTAGAACTGTAAGAAAATTAATGTATGTTGTTTGAGCCACCCAGTCTGTGGTATTTTGTTATGGCAGCCCTAGAAAACTAATATAGATCACTTCAAATATTTCACCTTTTGTAACCAGCTATAACTGATTTTCATCATTATGAAATCGGAAGTTAGCTTCAGAAGTGAACATTTTTCCTCCAGTGTCTCCCAAAACCTTCTGGATAAAGTCCAAGCTTCTTACCATGGCACACAGGTCTTCATGCTCTATACAGCTCTTTCTGCTACAGGCTTGTTTCTCCACACTTCCACCCTATGCTCTGGCCCAACCCAGACGCAGCCACAGTCATGGACTGCATGACAACATTTCAGTCAATGACAGGCCACATATATGATGGTGATCCCACAAGATTGTAACTCCACATTTTTCATATTTTTACTGTACCTTTTCTGTGTTTAGATATGTTGAGATACACAACGAATTACCACTGTGTTACAATTGCCTACAGTATTCAGTACAGTAACATGCTGTACAGGTTTGTAGCCTAGTAGCAATAGACCTCAGGTGTGTAGTAGTAGGCTATTAGGTTTGTGTGAGTACATTCTATGTATGATGTTCACACAATGACAAAATCACTTAACAACACACTTCTTTTTTTTTTTTTGAGAAGGAGTTTTGCTCTTGTTGCTCAGGCTGGAGTGCAACGGTACCATCTCAGCTCACCACCATGTCATGGTGCATGCCTGTAAGCCCAGCTACTCAGGAGGCTGTGAACAAGTAAATTTCTGTATAAATTACCCAGTCTCAGGTATTTTGTTATGGAAGCACAAACAGACTAAGATGGGCATCTCCTTGACCACCTCCTTTGGCTGGTAGATGGTCATCTTCTTATAAGAACACCACTCATATTGGATTGGCACCTACTCTAATGACCTCATTTTAACTTAATTAACCTCTGTAAAGACTCTGTCTCTAAATATAGTCACATTCTGAGATACTAGGAGTTAGGACTTAAACGTATGAAGTGGACACACAATTCATTTCTCTGCTCATTAGTCATGAGCACTGGCTTCATAGGTATTTACCACTTTTGTGTATCCCTAGACTGGACGTACATTGCCACATTGCTGCACTTCTCCGGAAAGTTATTGGCCAGAAAGATCCTGTAATAAGGGTATATTTTTGTCAAGAAAGGGGCATTTTGGAGTTTGTTGTTTTCAGAGGTTAGAGTAGGCTATTATACTGGGAATTCTAGAGCCCCAAGAATAAAGCCCTGGAGGACTAACGTTATGAAATTACTGCAGAATTCATGACTGAGGCTGGACACAGTGGTTTATACCTCTGATCTCAGCACTCTGGGAGGGTTAGGTGGGAGGATCGCTTGAGCCCAGGCCTGGGTACCAGAACAAGACCCCATTCCTAAAAACAAAGCTTTTAAAAAGAATTTATTGTGAACATTACTGTCTGCACTGGAAATTCCTATTCTGAATGGCCAGTGCTTAGTTAACCCAGGAAATTCAGTGGTCACGTGTCCACTTCCTACCCAGGAGATGAAAACATTGGATCCAAAGGTTTTCTTCACTGCTCATTGGACTTTCAGGGCGGGAAGAAGTCTGCGGGTCACAGTGAAGACTTGTCTTTTAGCTTCAGATTGGATACAGAGGTTTCAGGCTTCCACTTCTTAAAGGGGTAATGAAGGGTCCACCCGGGCCCAGCCTTGGTCACTGCCTGTACGTAATTGAAATCGCTGCCCATAGAAGTCAGTGAGGTTGTGGGGAAGAGACTGTGTAAATGGCTCTGACTGTTGCTATAACAACAGTACCTTGGTCTCATTTCTTTTGAAAAATGAATTTCAGCTGGTGGGATGAAGCCGAGCGGCTTTGCCCCTCAGATGAAAGCTCTGCCGCCAAGCCCCGGAGCTCTGCTGTTTACGGACTGAATGTGTGGTGTGTACCTCCCCTGGTTAAAAATGTTCAGATCGGGTCAAATGATTTCCATGTTTGCCTGTATGTAAGAACATGCCTGTCTGTCTGTGGGTACCTTCACCCACGGGGGATTCATCCTGGAAAGAAAAATTCTCTACTCCTGCCTTGGCTTCTCTTTATTAACAAAGTTACTCAAAAGACATGCGAATAATGACAGTTCCCTAATTGGTCAGTGAAAGCAAGTCCTTAAGCCCCTTCAGGTTTGGGGTAAAAATCTGTTGTGAAATGGAGAATCCAGGCCTGGGAGTCAGATGCTGTCTAGAAATAAGAATTATGTCCTGTTTGCTCACTCACTGAGACGTGTGTGTGCGTGGGGGTGGGGGGTTCAGGGGAAGGAGAGAGGGAGAGAATGAGAGAGAGAAATTGGAGGAGTGTGTGTGTGTGTGTGTGTGTGTGTGTGTGTGTGTGTGTAGTCCAAGAGAAGGAGAGAGGGAGAGAACGAGAGAGAGAAATTGGAAATTATCTTCCAGGAAGTAGCTCTTAGCTGCCTGGGAGTACTGTTTTATACAAACTGCAACTCACAAGGAAGGAGGAGCAGTGTCTGGCCTCTTTGCAGAGTAAGAGATCTTATTTCAATACTTTTGTTTTCCAAAGGGAGATAAAACATGTGCTGGGATGTCATTCAAAAGCAGTGTCAGGTCTGGGCACTCCAGCTGTTTGCATCTGCTAAGCTGGTGCACAACTTCAGTGGCGTTGAGGAAAACAGTCCTTTGGAAGGGCTGAAAACAAAAACGAGAATTTCTTATTGAAAAGAAAGGACATTTTAAGTAAACAACAAAATAAAAAGATTGTTGAATCCTCCTCAAGGGAGAGAAAAGTACTCAGCCTCCCTGAAATATTGCTCCTTCCTGCCTCCCTCCTCCCAGAAAATAAACAAATCGAAACCTCACGCTTAGTTCTAACATGCGTATTCTTTGGTCTGTGTTGTTGGTGTAAGTCTCCAGCTGTGAATGATGCAGATAAGATCTGATCTTTTCATTTGCCATCTTCCTCCCTTATGGGGAGGAAAGCCTTCCCTTCTTCCTCATCAACCTCCTTTACCGGCATTTCTTTACAGCTCTAAATAAAATCCCATTAGGAATTTCAGATTGTGAGGCAAGGTCATGTGTACAAGCATGTTTGAATAGAAAATGTATTCGTGCCTTCTAGGAGGAGATTATCAGGAGATATTCCTAAGGATATTGTTTCTTGTCCTTAAAAATAAATGTAATGCAATATGTGTGTGTGTTTATGTATGTGAAACAACAGGGCGGTACAGGGTTCAGATTGTGGGATTCTGAGGGCAACTACCAGTCTCAGTGGAGCTTTTCCTGCAGAAGGCTACCGAGTGAAGGAACCTACCGCTGGGATGCACACATTTGCTCTCTTCTGAAGTTTTCAGGGCTGCAGCTATCACCTCTTCTCAAACACATGCTACATTTGCAGAGTGACATCTTTCTTTGCAGAGGAAGTGCAAGGCTTTTCTGTGAATCAGCCAGATCTGACTCAAAGACATGAACACATCCCCTTTAGAGCATCATGACACAGGGTCTAAAACATTTTCTCAGAATTTCTAAGCAGGTTTGCTGCAGTTTGATTGGGACAGAAAACATGAGGTGCAAAATAGCAAAGTAGGTGAGAAAATAGATTTGAGAGGCAGGCACAGCTGAGTAGGGCTATGCTGTGTGCCCTAGGACAAATGATTTGTCCTCTCTGAACCCATTCCTGTCCATTAGGTTATTGTGAGGATTAATCGAGGTAAGATATGTAAAGCACTTAGCTGAATGCCTGGCACATGGTTAGCTCTCAGTCAATTAGACTATTGTATGATAATAATATGTGGAAACATTGAGTAAGCAGCAAGTCAACTTCTCTGATGAAAACTTAGAAGTTTAGAGCATTCTACTGAAAACTATGTGAGAAGATGTGAAAATCATATGACCTTAGCATTTGCAAAGATAACAGTCTCGTTTTGAATGAGTAGTTGATAATTCTGTTAACACCAGTTTAAACTGCGTGTATAGAGTTTGTGAAAAACTTTATAACTTCCGATACAAAGAGTCCACAGGGTCCATGTGACTTGTGATGAAAATACAATTTATTCATTCCATTGGGATAAAGCCAGGAGCCTGTGCAAACATTCATGTATTTGGAAATTTGGAGATTGGAGGGGATCTTGGAACTTAAATGTGGAGGGATTTGTCTGCTACTACTCCTGACGTTTTATGATCCATTTCCAATATGTTGTGCATTCAGTTGGTACTTATTACATGTTTAAGCATGATTAAAGGATAAAAAATACCTAAAAATTCAGCCAGACCCCGAAAAATGATTTAAAGAGTAACTGAATAAGGATATTGTTTCAGCACTTACAGCTGGAATTGGATGAGGGTTCATGTTCCAAACACTGAAAAGAGGCACCATCAGCCTTGTGTATTTCCAAGACTTCTTGGGAATAGAGTTTTAAATGTGACCCATGGCAGAAAGAAAGAAGGTCATGATCATTTCTAAAAATAACCTCCAAGTACCTCAAAATGTTTTGAGTGGTTCTCTCCCCCTGGGCTGGGGGGTCTGCAGTGCCCCCATAGTCCTCTGGGGCTCTTCAGCAGTTATTTCAGATGCCTACTAAGGCAGGGAGGCCCCTTTAAAGAGGATCCTTTTCATCCTGGAGGATTTCAGAGAGGAGATTTTTAACTGCTTACGGCTCACATTCCCTCTAGAGATCCAGCACTTCCCACTGGCCAGGTGCAGGGAAGCCACATTCTGGGATGGTCGAAAACAGAGGTTTTGAACACTTGGCTCTTATGGCAATATTATATATAATATAAACAGATTCTATGCATAATTTTAAAATTCATATTCAAATTCATTTACTCAATAGAGGGTGAAGCTGTTTTCCCTCTAAAGTAATGTTAGGAGTGTATAAGGTTGCCAAGGGACGCTTCGGGCGTTGTAGTAAGATTTTTCTTTTTCTTTTCCTTTTCCTGTGACTCTGCCCTGCACATATGTCAATGCATGTGTGGCATGTGGTCACTTTCTGGCACGGGATTTGCTCTGGGGAGCGAGTTGAGCCTTCGGCACCTGGCACAGAGCCCAGCACACAGACACAGAGCACCCCTCAGTTCACTGAATGAAAGTGAAGGGAAGTATATAATGTGGAGGGGGAAATGGTCAAGGATATTACTGAGCTCAGAGAAACCCAAAATGTTTTAAAAATACACATTTTTATGAAAAGTATTCTAGAAATCCAGCAAGCTTCTACAGAATTGAGAATCCTCTGAGGTTTGCAAAAGCCCCATCAAGAGCGCTATTTCTCAGTTGTTTATGAAAACCCTAGAGCACCACCAATCAACTCAGGAACATTTTGTAGTGACACTACACCACCAACCTCACAGTGTCAGAATACAACACCACCAATCTCACTGTGTCAGAATACAACACCACCAACCTCACCATGTCAGAATACAACACCACCAACCTCACCGTGTCATAATACAACAGAATTATTAATCCAGAACAGGATTTCTAAAAGCTGGGGAATCCTAGACCAACTGCCCCAGAAGAATCAGGTCTTTATTCAGTTTCTTTAGATACCTGTGCCCCCACCTTGTGCCCCAATCTAGGCCCCATTGTGGGCTACTTAATCAGAAACTATGGAGGTGGGACCAAGAAATCTGCATTTTTAACAGCTTCTCAGGTCACTAGCCACATTAAAGTTAGAAAATTACTAAATAAAATCAAACCTCTAAATAAGTCTGAAGAGCCTTTCTAAGGTCACTTAAATCTAGAAGACAGTTCTGGAAGTGTTTTGCGCACTATTTATATTCTACTAATTAAAATATCTAACACATGAGTATTCTGGGTCATTCATTAAATAAGCAAGTCAAATTCATCCATGTGTTCATAGGCTTATTATCTGCTGGTAGAATGGAAAGAGAATAAGCATGTCAAAATTGATTCCAGCGAATCATCTTCTAGTTTGACCAGAACAGATCAAAATGACCAAAATGCTCTCTTTGAACCTCTAAATTAGTTATAGCATCTGCAAGCTAAGACTCTCTCATCTTCAAGCCTTGGGAAAGAGTTGTGTCTCTACCAGCTGGTGAAGGAAGCTCACTCACACTTTTGGTGGAAGAGGGTGCTATATTGGGTGAGAACGACTTGAAGCCTTTGTATGGACATTTAAAATTCAAGTCTGAAAATATGCAGCGTTTGGGGTTCACATAATGTGAAAACACGTGACCATGGTACTGTCACTTGAAGTCTCTGGATTTCAGTTTCCATTTCTTTTCCACAAATCACTTCATACTTTCTCTAGCAGTTCTCATCAGGGATTCCCTGGACCCTTAGAGTCCTCAAAAATATTAAGAAGGAGATGGTCCATTTTCAATATCTTAAACTAACCAAAAGAAAGAGCATGTTTATTCTGAGAACACTGTGCAGTCCAAGATTTTCAAGAGCCTGCTTTGGGGATCAATTACATCAACTCATTGTGGTTATTTGAGAGCTCTTTTTAGCATTCATTCATTCATCCATGAAGGAAAATAGTTATAGTGTGATATGAATTAGAATGTCCTGGGAGCACATGGAGGGTCTCTTAACCAACATCAGGAGTTGTAGGTAAAGGCTGTCAAGAGAACTGCAGAGTAGGTAATGTCTAAACTGAATTGTGAAGGACACATAGAATTGGTCAGGTGAAGAAGCTGGGTAAGTGTAAAATATGCAAAGGCTCAGAAAGAGAGAAAACAAACGTGGTCTGTCCTGGGAACTGCAAATAATTAAGTATAGCTGAAAGTTTGGAGTCGAGTGGGGTTGCAGGGTAAGTAGTGGAAGATGAGAAGTAATGGCTAAGCCTGAAGAGTTTAGCAGGATCATGATCCAGGTGTGCCGGACCTGAATGATGCTGAAGATGGTAGACAGCTTTAGAAAAGCTTAAAGTGAAGAACGGGCATGATCAGATTCACAATGTGTACAGAAAACCACAGCCATGATGCAGAGAATGGGTTGGAGGTAGAGAGACTGAGGCTGGTCAGGAGCCATTGCAGAAATTCATGAGAGAAATGTTGAGGCTCCAAACAAGGTAGTGGCACTGGGGGCAGAAGATGAGATTAAAATTCATAGAATGGATAGTTCTTGAGGTTTAATTGGGTATGAGTGGTGGGGAAAGGCTGAATCAGGGAAGATCCCTGAAAGCACAATCTGAGAGAGCGTATCACAGTTGGCATCAGAACCGCATGCCATTGATGAGGGCACGACTGTGCTTCGTCCAGTCCTGGATGAGGGAGCAGTGTGGCTTATGGAGGAATCAGACCTGAGTTTGAATTTGAATCTTGGGTTCAGCCATCTTCTGCCCAGCCCCGAGTTCTGTAATTTCAGACACACTACTTAACCCACAATACCTCTGCAAGATGGTTGTAATAAAACCGACCTTTTAGAATCACTGGGAGCAGGAGAGAAGAAATATCATGGTTTACTGGTTGGACATTAGACATCGGTTGTCCTCATTATTAATAGCACCATCACTAGCTTTATTGCCAAGGTCTCTGATCCTGCCCAACTGCATGCAAAATCAGGGACAGGGCAATAAGAGCTTCTTTGACTTGCTAGCACTGCTAAATGTCTAACGGAATAAAAGACCTCTTTGTCATGGACACTGTGGCTCATGCAACACCTCAAGAATCTGCTAGGAATGGGGGCCCCTATGTCAGCAGAGGCCTGGTCATCTTAGCCATGCTCCTCCTTGCTGTGGGTGTCATGCACCCTCACCCACCACATCTCTTCCAAAACACTGCCCCTTTCCCTGTAGAACCATCTGGCCAGCACATGGGCTACCGCACACATTTGCGGTGAGGATAAAACACGATTCTGTGTGAAAGTTCTTTGTAATTCCAAAGGCACAGTTACTCTTATTACTACTGGTTTGGACATAATGCGCAAACATCCCACTCCCCATTCTGTCTCTCTGTCTCAGTTTCACTGTCCCTCTTTCTCTTTCTCTCTCTCTCTCTCTCACCACACACACATACACACACACACACACACACACACACACACACACCAGTTTCACAGAAACACAAGCCATCAAGCCACACTGTAAATGAGGGACTTGCGCTGGAGCCATTATGGAAGAGGAATTGTTTCCTTCAGTGTAATTGACACATGATAGCAGCCCATATTGTCATAGGCATCGGATGAACAGCGTATTTCAGCTCCTGGCACCACAGCTTCACTTAATGGGAGAAAACATTTATATGTAATAATAGTAATACAAGAGCAAGGAGGCTGATGCTCAGGAAAGAGTTTCTGTGATTCTTCCACAAGGGCGCAGTCATACTAAAAGGCTTCGGGCTTTTGCGAGGCAGAAGGGCAAGGGACTTCCTAAGATAAGGCTATTTGAGATGAGACTCTGCCCTGAGTCTTGGGGAAAGGAGGGTCACGGGGACATTTCCCTGTGCGCAGCCAGCCAGTCCCATGTTCTCTGAGCAGGGAGCCTGTGAATCAGCCTTCTCAGCCACATAGCTGGTTCTGTGTCTCCCTCCCCGCTTCCCTCTGTCTCCCATGAGGAACATAAAGAGAATTAGACTCCCAGACCACCTTTCCATATAACAAAGGATGATGAGGCAGACAGAAGGGATGCTAAGATTGCTCTGCTATTTTGGACATAACAAAACATATATCATAGCCCAGCATCTTCAATAGTGTCTTTCTTATATTCCAAAATGCAGATACATGAAATATATAAATCAAGATTTGGGTTAAAGGAGTGTGTGGTGGAGAACTTTAGGTCCTGCCGGAAAGGAAACACTCAGAGGCTGCAATCAGGTGTCATGCTGAAAATGCATTTGATTCGAACCTCCGCGATCTAGCCTCTGCTGTTCTACAATCTAGGACATGAATGCATTAGCACTTGGACTTGGGCTTGAATTGCAAATTTGATTTTGTTGTTCATATTAAAAAAGCTACACCAGATGCTTGGGAAACATTAAGGTTTTGCTGGCTAGAGAACAGAAATATTCTACCTATTTGTGTTCTGAAGATCCAGGAAACATTCCTTCTCAGTTGCAGTTGTAACTATTTGTATCACTGAATTTTGAAAATGGTAAAGCTAAGCCTTAGTGGGTGTTTACTTGGTATCAGGTGTGAGGCTAAGTGCTTTCTACATGATTTCATTTAACTTCAGACTGATGGTAACTCTATGAGCTCGGTATTATTGACCCACTTCGCAGATAAGGAAACCAAGGCTTAGGAGAGGCTAAACAAGTTTTCCAGGATTCATTTATTCAACATGTATTTATTGTGTACTCTGAGCTACTGGAAACCCGGTAGTAAACAAAATGGAAGAATCCCTGCCTTCGTGTAACTTATATTCTAATGAAAGGTATCATAGCCAACATTTCTTAAGTACCAGACAACACTGGATATGTATTAGCTCTTAGGTAGGGATCTTGGATTTGAACTCAAGCATTCTAACTCCAGAGCCAGCGCTCCTGTCTCTCTAATTCTCGCTGTACTGCCTCACCCAGCTGTCCGCTCAGCCAGTAAGAGGTGAAACTTGGGGTCCCAGCCAGACCTGCCTGGCTCTATGGTCTTGACCACCACCATTTTACAGAGAGAGAAACAGAGCAGCTTCGTTTACTTCTCTGTCCTGCTCCATTCATTACATGACCTGGAACAGAGTCATGGACTTGGAGGTTCTAAAATTGCGTCAGTTCATTGTTAAGACAAATCCTTATGTTTTGAAGGTTAACGTCACTCCAGGAGATGCCAAAAGCCCCAAGCCTTGTTTCCTTTAGGCCCTGACGCTGTGATATTTGACCATGCTATGTTTCGAGTTATGTTCAAGTATCTTCCATACTTCTGATCAAAACCATGGTTTCTTGCTTCGTCCAATAAATAATATCATTTTCTAGCAGTTTCTGTGTAATACGATGAGTTGAGCCAGTATTTTTTTTAGTCAAATTCCAGTGCATCTCAGTTAGGAAGAGCCTTGTGTTCGGCAGTTCGAGGGCCGCTACCCAATGACTATGGGCTGTGTTTGATGTTGCGATTGAAAATACAAGATTTAGGAACAAGGGTTAGACTGGATTTTCACTCAAAGACCCTTTCTACTCTGTTTACTTTTCAAATATAATCATCTACTTAAGAAAGTAGCATCTAGCAGTAAAAAGACATTTCTTGAAATTTAGTACATCTCCACCTTGGTTTTGTTGTGGGGCTCCTCTGGAGCCTGGCAGTTTCACATGTGAGTGTTCAGGGGTCAGGGGCAGAGGGAATCCTGCTCCTCTCTTGCATTGGATCTGTAATACACAGCACCTTGCCAAGAATAAGAGAATACCCGAGTGGAAAGACCACTATGCCTTCTCTCTCCTACCCTGTCATTCTGCCTTCTGCCTGCAACTGTGTAAAGTTACTGAAACCCCTTTTAACCCAGCCTAGTCGCCGCTCTGTCACTCAGCAAGCACCTCCCCGGTAGCTACTCTAAGCCAAGCTCTTTCACCACAGCCCCGGCACTGGCCCTTTCTGGGAGTAAGGAAAGTAGCAGACAAATGAGTTAGGTTTGTAATTGATAAGTCCACAGAGTTAGCAAGACTTTTCTTAACTGGACTTTTAAAATGAGTCCAGTTAAGTGGATAACTCTCTTTAGGATAAGACATCTATCACTCCCATGACCAGGAATGTAGTCTCAAATCAGGCATTCCTATGGTCAATGGGGCTGCCTCCTGCTTAGATTCAAACTCTTCTCTTAGCCCCTGTGAATTAGACAAGAGGATGATTCATTCAGTTTGCAATTGTTTATTAACCACTGTTATGAACATGACGACTGGGTACAGCCTTGTGGATACACAGGAAGCACGTCAGCCACAGTTCCAAGCTTCTTGGAGCTCACCACACAGACACTTAATCAACTGCCCCAAAGTATGATAAAAGCTATGGTAGCGAAGTGTACAGACTGCTTGGAAAGACCTATTTCAGGACATCCAACCTAGTATAGTCGGTCAAGGAAAGTACCTAACATCACTGGGGTGAGGAAGGTGTAAGAGAAGACTTCCTAGAGTAAGTGAAATCTAAGATCTGATCTGGAAAAAAAGCAGCTCTTAACCAGGGGAAAAAAAGAGGGAGGGGAGGATGTTCCAGGAAAACAAAACAAGGTGGACAAGGCCCTGGAGGCGGGAGGAGGCTCAGCACCTTAAAGGGGAAAGAATTCTAGGCTCTGAAGAGAAACCAGAATATCAGCACCTTTAAGGAACTAAAAAAGTTTCAAGGGAGTTGATGGAAAATGTACAGTAAGGGAGAAGAAGGGAGGAGATGCTGAATAGAGAGGCAAAAAGGTGAGCCTGGAAAGATGAGCAGGAGGCAGGTGGTTTTGGCAAGAGTCAGTTTGGACTTTAACTGAAAGACAGTGGAAGTCATTGCAGAGTTATACACAAGAAAGGCAGTCTATTTTTTGAAAAAAGGTGGCATTATAAAAAGTAGATTAAGGGAGCACAAAACAGTGAATACAAACATAGACAAGGGCCGAGCATGGTGGCTCACGCCTGTCATCCCAGCACTTCAGGAGGCTGAGGCGGGTGGATCATGAGGTCAAGAGATCAAGACCATCCTGACCAACATGGTGAAACTCCGTCTCTACTAAAAATACAAACATTAACTGGGCACAGTGGTGCGTCCCTGTAGTCCCAGCTACTCAGGAGGCTGAGGCAGGAAAATCACTTTAACCTGGGAGGCAGAGGTTGCAGTGGCCGAGATCGCACACTGCACTCCAGCCTGGCAACAGAGCAAGACTCTGTCTCAAAAAAAACAAAAAAAACAAAAAAAAAAACAACCAACATAGACAAAAGAGCAAATGAATGGAGGCAAAGCATAAAAGACTGGTTAGAAAATGGCTGCAACAATCTAGTAAGAGATAATGGTATCCTAGCCAAGGATAGTAACAGTAACAGAGGAAGGAGGTGAGGGGGCACATTAGAGTTATATTTTGGAGGTGGAATCCATAGGACTTGGTAGTTGCTGATGTGGGAGGTTTCTAGAAAAATGCTCAAGTGTCTGACTTGGATAAATGGATAGATACTGAGATGGGGAACACTGACGAAGATTTTGTTTGGGTAACAAAGATAATAAGCTCAGTGTTGAGACATACTGAGTTTTAGATGTCCACGAAATATTCAGTAGAAGAACATTGGATTGAGTGGAGCTGAGCACTAAATCCAATGAGCCTGCTTCAACTGTCTTCTCTAGGCTGACGGCCCCAAAACAATGTACCTAGCCCAGTTTTGTGAGCCTGGAAAGATAAGCATCTATTAGGGGTGTCAGCCTAGAGAAGACAGCTGAAGTTGTTGTAATCGATGAAATTGCCTAAGCAAGAATGTAGAGTGAGCAGAAGGAGAAAAACAGCTTAAGACAAAACATTGAAAAATGCCATCCTTTAGGAAAAAGAAAGACTACGTAAGTGATTGAGAAAGAGCTGGTGGAGAGAAAGGAGGAAATTGAGAAGAGTGTAATGTGGAAATCGGTGGAAACGTGCTTTTAGGAAAGAGTGAGCCACTGTATCAAAAGGTCCTGAAAGGTGAGGTCACATAAGAACTTAAAGGAAGTTTGTGATTGCATTAAACATTAATTTTCAATTATTTGCTACTTAGTACATGTGTTAAATTCCATATTCTTAGAAGTTTTTCTTTTAGCATTTTTTTAAATGTTGATTTAATTCCTTGATGTTCTCATTTAAGTTGCGACAAGAATTTAGGATAGTTACTAACGTCTTTCTGAAGTATGTTACATTTTGGTCCAAGTCTCATGTCTAGCACTCATGGTGGCTCACACCTGTAATCCCAGCACTTAGGAAGGCTGAGGCAGGTTGATCACTTGAGGCCAGGAGTTTGAGACCAGCCTAGCCAACATGGTAAAACCCTGTCTCTACTAAAAATACAAAAATTAGCCAGGCATGGTGGCGTGTGTCTGTAATCCTAGCTATTCTGGAGGCTAAGGCAGGAGAATTGCTTGAACCTGGGAGGCAGAGGTCGCAGTGAGCCAAGATAGCACCACTCTACTCCAGCCTGGGCAACAGAGCAAGACTCCATCTCAAAAACAAAAAAAAAAGAAAGAAAATAATAACAGATTATTCTTCCTTGTGGACAGGAGTATTGCCTTTAACCATCTATTTTCTTTTGTTTCCCACCCTTCAATCTTTTGTTTCCTATCTCTTAGCCCTGTGAGCTCTGCTTTTAGATAAAGCCTTCTCCCAGAGAATTTGAATTGCAGTGTTAGTGTTGCCTGATTTTGAAATTTTAAGTATGACTTCTTTCCTGTGTGTCGTAAACCACTTAAAAGTCAGTTCATAGCAATGCACATCACAATCCTTAAAGAGTAAAATATGACTTGGAGGTTTAGTCATCCTCTTTCCTGTTTCTTTTCCAGCTACAAGAGACTGTGAAAAGGAAGTTGGAAGGAGCTCGATCACCACTTAATGGAGACCAGCAGAATGGTGCTTGTGATGGGAATTTTTCTCCAACTAGCAAACGAATTCGAAAGGACATTTCCGCGGGGATGGAAGCCATCAACAGTTTGCCCAATAACATGCCACTGCCTTCAGCTTCTCCTCTTCACCAACTTGACCTGAAGCCTTCTTTGCCCTTGCAGAACAGTGGAACTCACACTCCTGGGCTTCTAGAAGATCTAAGTAAGAATGGGAGGCTCCCTGAGATTAAACTTCCTGTCAACGGTTGCAGTGACCTGGAGGATAGCTTCACCATCTTGCAGAGCAAAGACCTCAAACAAGAACCTCTCGATGACCCTACTTGCATAGACACATCAGAAACATCTCTTTCCAATCAGAACAAGCTGTTCTCAGACATTAATCTGAATGATCAGGAGTGGCAAGAATTAATAGATGAATTGGCCAACACGGTTCCTGAGGATGACATACAGGACCTGTTCAATGAAGACTTTGAAGAGAAGAAGGAGCCAGAATTCTCACAGCCAGCAACCGAGACCCCTCTCTCCCAGGAGAGTGCGAGCGTGAAGAGCGACCCCTCTCACTCTCCCTTCGCACATGTCTCCATGGGATCTCCCCAGGCAAGGCCTTCTTCTTCTGGTCCTCCCTTTTCTACTGTCTCCACGGCCACGAGTTTGCCTTCTGTTGCCAGCACTCCCGCAGCTCCAAACCCCGCCAGCTCACCAGCAAACTGTGCTGTCCAGTCCCCTCAAACTCCAAACCAAGCCCACACTCCAGGCCAAGCTCCACCTCGGCCTGGAAATGGTTATCTCCTGAATCCGGCGGCAGTAACAGTGGCGGCTTCGGCGCCAGGGCCGGTGGCTGTGCCCAGCTCCGACATGTCTCCAGCAGAGCAACTCAAACAGATGGCTGCACAGCAGCAACAAAGGGCCAAACTCATGCAACAGAAGCAGCAGCAGCAGCAACAGCAGCAGCAGCAGCAACACTCAAATCAGACTTCAAATTGGTCTCCCTTAGGCCCTCCCTCTAGTCCATATGGAGCAGCTTTTACTGCAGAAAAACCAAATAGCCCAATGATGTACCCCCAAGCCTTTAACAACCAAAACCCTATAGTGCCTCCAATGGCAAACAACCTGCAGAAGACAACAATGAATAACTACCTCCCTCAGAACCACATGACTATGATCAATCAGCAGCCAAATAACTTGGGTGCAAACTCCTTAAACAAACAGCACAATATTCTTACTTACGGCAACACTAAACCCCTGACCCATTTCAACGCAGACTTGAGTCAGAGGATGACACCACCAATGGCCAACCCCAACAAAAACCCCTTGATGCCGTATATCCAGCAGCAGCAGCAGCAGCAGCAGCAGCAGCAGCAGCAGCAGCAGCAACAGCAGCAGCCGCAGGCGCCGCCACCACCTCCACAGCTCCAGGCCCCCAGGGCACACCTGAGCGAAGACCAGAAACGCATGCTTCTCATGAAGCACAAAGGAGTGATGAATCAGCCCATGGCTTACACTGCACTTCCATCCCACGGTCAGGTAAGTGTGAAACTGAGACACACTTCCAGCAGTTCTAGTGGTGCATTTCAGACTGTCAATGTATGATGGTCCGCAAGCTTCCGCTGCAGTGGGATCTAATTGCCTGCAGAAAACCTCTTTACACATCCGCAGGCAGTGGCCAGGCTTGAAGGGTTCTTTTTCCGTTTCTCCTAAGAGATGGAAAAGGGTGGCACGATAAACTTGTTTGTATTTCAATGCCTAGGAATCGTCAAATTTCTTTTATTCCCAACTGCAGATAAGAATTACATAAAATTCTCACTCCGAGAGAGGGAGGCAACAGAGGTCACCCCACCAAACATGGCACTACCTCTGTGGTTTCTCTCCCAGCTCACATAATTCTAGGCTCTGGGTGGTAGGAAGCGGGGGACATTCAGGGCTATCTACAATAGTTTTATAAGGTCCTGAGCAGCCTTCAGCTGTCTTACTGAATTATGAATAATGGGAAATTTGGCTTCTGGATGTTCAAACATAGGAGAGCTTTCTGTATTTTCACAGTGAAGTGGAGGGTAGATTTTTGTAGGTCCTTATAATGAACACTTGCTGCTAGACTAGCAACAGTTAGAAGCTGGTTCAATCCTCATACTTGGGAGTGCAACGAAACCTCTCAATCCATTCAGCTCTATTTCTGGAAAATTTGATGGTGAATATATCTTAGTGCTATATTAAAATAAAGTCTCCACTTTCCCACTGTCCTTCTTCACGGGAGGTCAGGCACTCAGTGTGCATGGTAAAAAATGAGCAGCAAGCAGTTGGGAAGCGAATACTCATTGACAAGCATTTCACTCTCTTCATCCTGACCAGCGGCAAACAGCCAAAGCTCCTTAAATGGAACACTTTTTCTACCCTGAAGGAGAGAGTGGGGAAATGGCCATTAGAGCAACTCCCCCTGCCCCACATGGATGAATTCAAGAGAGATCCTCTTACTGCCAATTTCTGTGCTGTGCCTCAGTTCTTCCGGGATGCAGACATAGGCATTTTACTTGGAGAATGTGCAGAAAAGTCTTTGCTTTAGAGGCCCTCATGTCTAAACAGGTTCTAACCAGTGCTCAGATATGTGTCCACAATTGGGTGCTTTAGAAGCACTGGAAAATAACGCAGGCAGATCTTGCCTCACTTGGTTGTTTGCATCTTGTAGCTCCTGGAGTGCTCCACCCCACCCCTGAAACCCCAAGCTTGATGGAGCTGCAGGGCTGGAGGTGGTGCTGGCCTGCAGAGACAGGCCTGAGCTCTGTGGCTTCATTCTTGTCCTTCTCAGCCTTGCAACCCCCAAACCTCACAGTGGCTTCTTGTCTGCACATGCCAGCCAGCTCTAAAGATTCTGTCTGGATAAATAAAAGTACAACTTCGTTTACATCGACTGTAATCAGTAGCTGGTAGAAAAATATCATTGAAATGTGAACTTTGATGCATTATCTTGGTTTCATTAAGCATATATGCCATTGGGGAAATACAGCATTTTATACCCTTCCAGATTAAGTTCTGAAGCAGGCAAAAATATAGGCAATATACATGGATGTTTGTGGTAGCCCAGGCGTGTCAGAAGGTTTATGAGATCACAAGCTGTCAGAATGGTCTGTTGTTAATACAAATTGTGCTTCTACATTCGCTATTTTTACACTAGCTACAGTAAAGCATTTCCTTCAAGCCAGACCAGAGATGAATAATTAATTTTAGTTCACAGGCTCTGCAGGCATGTGGGTGCAATGAGGCACCCACCCTCAACCTCACTAAATCTCTTTCGAAATGTGCTAACTTGGGACAAAGTTCCTGTCTTTGCAGGAATATGAATTTTAAGGGTACTTCTTTCAGGTCCTTATGCTTGCCTAACTATGAGTCACTGACGCTGGTAGCTGCAGAGGTCATGTTTTGAAAGAACTCAGTCAGCTGAAGAAGCGAAGTGATGGTTTTCTGGGTTAAATCTGTATGCTCCTCCTCTCTTCTTCCATCTCACGAGATATTTTCAGGGTGGACAGAATATTCCTTTGTGAGGCCTCATTAGAATAATCACTTCTTAAACTCTTAGAAAGTCATCAGGTAAAAGCATGCTTTTTAATGAAATATTAACTCACCACTGTTTGAAACAAGCTTTAAAATACGTATATAAACATGTGAATATCTTTCTGCAAACATACCATTTATTTCATGTTTTTATCTGATTGTGAAGCAGTATTTACATAGCTCTCAGAATAGTTCATTACATTATATGTGGGTCCATTCCACAAATACTAACACGAATTACAGGTGCGGTATAAAATATAATTATACATAGGGTTAGTTCAGTTCGTTTTCTGCTGTTGCTAGAGAAAATACACTTTATTCCTCGTTGATCACAATGACCATGATCACACTTCGTTTTAATGAATGATTTGAGCAGCAAAGCCTTTTACGCACATTTATTTCAAGAAAATTATCTTCTACAGATGTTTACTTATTTGGAGCACTCGTATAAAATGCTGTCTCTCTCAGAAATGAATAGAAATGCACTCGCTTCCTGGATATTTCAAAAAAGAAGGAAACAAAAATAGAAACAAAAAATATTTCAAAGTTTTGAATGTGTTTTATATGGTAATTCCATTCCTCAAAATTTACATATTATTCTTTTTGATCAGGTGATTGAACAAACAGTATGCTCATGGTGTTACTTATGATAGTGAAAAATTTCATCCGAAATAAGCATTTTGGAAAAATAATGTACATGACATTCATGATATCAATGAATGACTAATCATATGAAAATGCTTATAATGTGAATAAAATAGATCACAAAACAGTTTATATGTTACAATCCAAATTGTGACTTTTAATATGTATAGAAAAATACTGAATAACTAAAATATTAGGAATGATATTTCTTTCTGGGTGGAAAAATTATGAGTGATTATTGTTTTCCTCTTTATATTTAACTGAAATTTCTAAACTTTCTGTCATACATGTGTATTAATTCTACTATCTGAGAAAATACTTTTTTAAGGAAAGGAAACTCCCTATTTAAAAAAAAGTTTACCCTTCGCTAATTCTTTTTTTTTTTTTTTTAAATTCTGAGTTGAATTGATTTGCCAGTTGGATTGAGGCAATGTCATTATTGGCTATTCACTGCCATATGTTAGTTGTGAATTTCTGCTTTAGTGAGTAGTCCTAAAACCTGTCTCCCACACTCCGTCTCTTTTCCATTCTCTCTCCTCACCCCTTTACCATGTTCCAATTCCTGTAAAACTTTAGCTAAATTAGTGACAACGAAAGTGTCAATAATATTTTTTACTATTATAAGTTTTTGAATCTTCTCTGAGATATGTTTTTATATTATTTCTTTATTCTCTTCACTTTTTTTTTTTTTTACCTTCTAGAACTTCTGTTCATCATGCACTAAACCGGATTGTCTCTAATTTTCTTTTTACCAGTTTCACTTTGTAAAAATTAATACATAATATTTATACATATTTATGGGGTACCTGTGATATTATGTTACAGGCTCAGAATATGTAATGATCAAGTCAAGGTATTTAAGGTATCCATCATTGTATTTATTCTTTCTTTATTTTTTTCTTTTTCTGAGACAGGGTCTGGCTTTGTTGCCCAGACTGGAGCATAGTGGCACTATCATAGCTCACTGCAGCTTTGAACTCCTGGGCTCAAGCCATCCTCCCATCTCATACCCCAAACAGCTGGGACCACAGGCATGCGCCATCGTACCTGGCTAATTTTTTTTTTTTTTTTAATTTTCAGTAGAGACAAGGTCTCGCTATGTTGGCCTGGCTAGTCTCCAACTCCTGAACTCAAGCGATCTTCCTGCCTTAGCCTCCCATAGTGCTGGGATTACGGGCGTGAGCCACCACACCTGCCTGAGTATTTATTATTTCTATTCAATGGGAACATTTCAAATCCTCACTTCTAGCTATTTGAAATGTATAATATATGTTCTCCAATTTTTTAATATGTGTTTTTGTTATGAAATAGAACTACTTTGGTCACTCCTGCTGGTTTTGTTCTTCCTAATCCTGTTGTTTCTTAAGGGCCAGATCTCTCTCTCTTCTCTCTTTCTCTCTTACACACACATTTTAGCTGATTTTTGCACACTGCCTAGCACTGTGTCTTAAATATAAGGAAGTTCAGTAAATCATTTGATGGCAATTATTAAAGTTTGGGTCAAAAATATGATTACAGTTGATTATCAGCTCCAGTGGAGAAAGCATTAGCACAAATAACGCAGAGCTGCTTTTGAGATCAAATAGAAGAGCTGAAAAGGCAAGTCTAGAAAGAATCTTTTGATAGGAGGTGGTTATCTTGAACCAGCAGAACAACAGTGAGATTGCTGGGAAGGCAAGTGCAATCCCTGTGTCTGACAAACAAAAAACAATGGAGCAACTATGAAAGGAGTAAAACGAAAGCAGAGACTGCTTGCTGGTCAAGGACGGTCACAGGCCAGCCTAGAGCCCAAGAATAATTCCTGTGGGGAAGAGCAGAAAGCAAATCATTTCCAAACTGTGATGTTAGTGTTTCATACTTGCAATCTTAGGACTAGGTACATCATAGATGATTCTGCTGCTTTATTCTTTACACGTGTGTTTTCTACGTGCGGCGGTGTGCATCATAATGAGTACACATGTGCTCATATTTTACAGAGTGTTTTTCCTTTTCAATTTTATTTTACCAGAATTTGTGGAATGCCCTGTGTGGTATATTATTATAAGCATTTTAGTCATAAAATCTCCAGAGAAAGAACAGAGCTGCAATATTCATAGCCATCATGGAAATCTCTTGGAAGATACATTTTCCTTAACTTTAAGAACCTAGAAGCCCTTTGTTCAGTTTCCTCGATATATATATTGTTTACCTTATCCAAGTAATACACAGGCATAGTTCAGAAAGTCAAATACTGCTATGGGGCTTTTGATGAGAAACAGTAGTCCCCTGCTTCACCCATGCCATTCTTAGTTTCTGCTTGCCAAAGGCAACCACTTCCATGCAGTACATTGTCTTTTCGTTTATCTCCATAAATTGCGTTTCTCAAGTTTTCAATTCAATTCTATAGAAGACAAGGGGATTCAGCTACTTACACTGCCTCCTCACAAGCGTACAGAACCCCCCTCACACACAGTCTCTCTTTTTCTTTCTCCCATCCTCTCAGTGTTACTAGCTATATTACAAACCATGATTTTAAAAAGTAGTCCATGTTTACATGATGAATTTTTGCATAGTGCTTCACAGTTTAGCCATGTAGTATACTATGATTCTGTTCCTTACTTGTATAGCTTTTTGTTTTCCTTGGAATTTATGATTGCCCTCTTGGACCAGGGGCGGGGGGCGGGGGGGCTTATTGTCTCTGCACCTACCTTTGATCCATCCTTAAATTTTTCTGACCCTGTAAAACATTCAATATGATCAAACCCATCAAATAATATAGTTGTTCTTATATTTGGTTTGCTTTTCCCTCTCTCCCTCTCGCCTTCTTTCCTTCTCTCCCAGAGTTCTCTGCCCTGTTGCTTCTGTCCTGCAGTTTTTTTGGTCTGCTGCTTAATGGAAGTCTTTCACCATCGTTCTTGGAACACTTCACCACCCTTCTGTGTTGCATCATCCGTTTTCTTGATCCCACATCTTTCTTGAATTATTCCCTCAAATTGGCGGAAGTCCTCATAGTTTCTTACAAAACGGTAAATGGGAGATCATTTCTATGGAAGCAATTTTTGAGAATGTCTTTATCCTTATATTTGATTAATAGTTTACCTGATGTAGAAGTATAGGGTTTTTCGGGTTTCTTTTTGCTTGTGTTTTTAAGAGAGTCTTGCTCTGTCGCCCAGGCTGGAGTGCAGTGGCACACTCGGCTCACTGCCACCTCTGCCTCCTGGGTTCAAGCAATTCTCCTGCCTCAGCCTCGTGAGTTGCTGGGATTACAGGTGCCTGCCACCATGCCTGGCTAATTTTTGTATTTTTAGGGAAACAGGTTTTACCATGTTGGGCAGGCTGGTCTCAAACACCTGACCTCAGGTGATCCACCCGCCTCCATCTCCCAAAATGCTGGGATTACAGGCATGAGCCACTGTGCCCAGCCTAGAATTATAGTTTAGAAAACACATTTAATTAGAATTTTAAAGGCATTTCTTCATGGTCCTCTGACTTTCGTACTATTAATTCCAGGGCCATTTGGATTCCTCACCCTGTGTGTGTAACCTGTTTTCTCACTCTGATAACTTTTTAAATCTTCTTTATCCCTGAAATTTCATAATGATACACCTTGGTGTAGCTCTTTTTCATTCACTGTATCTAGTACTATGCACTTTTTTTAAAAAAAAAAATCTGGAATTATGTACCCTTAAGGTCTTGGATATGTTCTTAGATTATTTCTTTGGTAATTTCTCGCTCCTTTTTTCTCCTTTTTAAACTTTTTGGAGCTTCTGTTTGTTATGTATTAAACCTCCTGGATTGTTCTCTGATTTTCATGTCTTTTCTATTTTTCACGTTTTTGTCCTTTTGCTCTATGCTCTGAGATTTCCTTAACTTCATCTTCCAACCCTAATGTTAAATATTTCATTTTATTTATCACATTTTTAATTTCTGTAGGCTCTTTCTTGTCTCTGATTTATCCTTTTCAATCCAAGGCTATTAATTA
Organism: Cacajao melanocephalus; assembly: GCA_963573385.1. Lineage (NCBI taxonomy): Eukaryota > Metazoa > Chordata > Mammalia > Primates > Pitheciidae > Cacajao > Cacajao melanocephalus. The sequence continues at coordinate 56,025 of CAUYLG010032923.1, forward strand.
TCATTTTAAAATGAAGCTTTCCAGGCCTGGAGCGGTGGCTCATGCCTGCAATCCCAGCACTCTGGGAGGGAGAGGTGGGCAGATCACTTGAGTTGAGACCAGCCTGGCCAGCGTGATGAAACCCCGTCTCTACTAAAAATATAAAAATTAGCAGAGCATGGTCATGTATGTCTGTAGTACCAGCTACTTGGGAGGCTGAGGCAGGAGAATCGCTTGGACCCGGGAGGCAGAGGTTGCAGTGAGCCGAGATTGCACCACTGCATTGCAGTCTGGGCAACAGAGTGAGACTCCTTTCAAAAAATAAATAAATACATAAAATTAAATTAAGCTTTCCTGTGCTTCCTGCTTTGTCTCTGTTTCTCCTAAGCATATTTTTGCATATGCTTGTTTTTCTTTCTTTCATAAAAGAAGCTTTTCTTAAATATGTGTTTAAGAGAGAGGCACAATAAAGCTAATTAATTGCTCTGTGTGCTGAGATGGGGCTTGTCAAAGGTGGTGCTTTGTTACGGGGTGATTCCTTAGAACCTGCTCGTTTCACTCGGTCAATGTTTGTGGATTGTTTTCTCTTAAGCTAGACAGGAAAGCCTTCCATTTCATGGCTGAGGGTTGTAAACTTGGATGCTGGCTTTCTGGAGCTGAATAAGGGCAGGGAGGTAAGAAATGGTGGTGATGCTGAGGGGCATCTTACTAAGTGCTATGTAGACTTTCACTTAATCTCTCTGTTTTCTTATGGCTCCTCAACCCACTCTGGCCAGGCCTGGGATCCAGGATTCCAGAGTCTCATGGTTTCATCTCTGCAGAGTAATCCACCCTCCTTCTTCTTGTCTGAGGGAGGGTATTTGGTCCACTTCTTAATTATACAGGATTGCAGCCAGTTTTCCTTTTTGCACCCCAATCTACCCTGGCATTCAGAGGTGCCTCTGATTCCTAAGTCTTCATAGCGTTGTTTAGCTTGAATTCTCTTGCTTGATTTTTGGCTTCTTCTACTGCAGGATTAGATTCAGCTTTCTCTAAGCTGCTAAGTCGTTTACTGCTCAGCCAGCTGATTTTCATCTTCCAAAATTTTGTTGACATCCCTCAGTTCTATTGCCATCTCCCATCTTCTTTGTTCTTAAATGTTTATGTCATTTTTATTCCTTTACTGTGATTGTACTAGACCATTGGAGGAAGCTGAGGTAAATGTGGGTGTTCATTCTACCAGAGGCTCCTTCAGTGACTTTCAGCACCTTTCTGTTGAATATCGAATATTGTCCAATAGTAAAATTTATATTTTACAGCAGTATTCACATTATTGTTTCTAATACTTTTGGCTTCAACAGAGTGGGTTTCACAAAACCAAAAGTGCTCTCTTAACACAAAATTTACATATGTCAAATACACATATTGAAAAAGACAACAGTGTCAACATGATCATCATGCTATTTTGGAAGATTTTGTGATTGTAACTATTAAGGAGTTTTCAGAATCTTACAATACTGACTTACTTCAAGGACTATTAAAACAATTTAGATTCCATGATTCTGACTAAGCCAGTAGTACCTGGCCACTCAGCTAATTAGTTGCTCTGTGTGCTTAGATGGGGCTTGTCAAATGTGGTACTTTGTTACAGGGTGATTCGCTTAGAACATGCCCAGTGGTGCAAGGTGGAATATGGACAAAGCACTCCTCACTGACTAAATCCAAGCCTTCCCAGCTGAGGGGAAACCAGCAAGCAGAAGGGCCCCAAAATCCAGATCATAAATGGGTAAAATACCTTATTTCCATACTTCTGGCATATTTTCAAAATTGACATTCAATCAGAGTTTTCGAAATATGAGGCTAAGAGAAAGCAGCAGAAAAGGAAACATTTTAGGAAAGGAGTGAGCTTTCTAATAGTATTCTGGAAGAAAGTTTTTGTTTTTGTTTTTGTTTTTGTTTTTTGAGACGGGGTTTTGCTCTGTTGCCAGGCTGGAGTGCAGTGGTGTGATCGCTCACTGCAACCTCCATTTCCCAGGTCCAAGCAATTCTCCTGCCTCAGCCTCCCAAGTAGCTGGGACTACAGGCGCACACTGCCGTGCCCAGCTAATTTTTTGTATTTTAGTAGAGATGGAGTTTCACTGTGTTGCCCAGGCTGGTCACGAACTTTTGAGCTCAGGCACTCCATCTGCCCCAGCCTCCCAGAGTGCTGGGATTACAGGTATGAGCCACTGCACCCGGCCACATATTTAATTTTAATAAATTAAAGATAATTTATTTTCTAATAAAGAAATAGTACATAAGATAACACTGAGACTGCAGTTCAAGCAGCCTGTGTTTATTTCATTGCTAAATATTTGCATATGTTTAAATATGGCATTTATTGTCCTATTGATTCTCTTAATAGGATGAAGTAGTCCACCCTCCAGTGCTCCCTCCTCCCTACTCCCAGTGTGGTGAAGGGTGGGATTTTTCTTCGTCTCTTCAAGAGAGGGTTTGTTATTCTTTTTTCTGTCTCACGATTTAAGGGCACAGCCTTACAGTGCCAGGCTGCTTTCCTTAAGATCCACAGAAAGACAGACTGCAAAGGAATGGACACTACACACAATTAAAGGCAACACAAGGCTTATATAGGGCCCTGTGCACTGTTCTCCTCAGAGCAAGACTGCCATCAGGCACATGGGTAGGCCACAACCCTGTGTTCCATGTGCTGACTCTTGGTTGCATCAAGGATGGCATCCAGGCAACTTTCCCAGGTGCTCCTGAGCTCTGGGGAGATGTTGCCTCAGCCAGATGCCCAATTTCATTCCATTTCCAGAGTCTTAGATTCCCTTCCTTTCAAGGTGCATTCTGCTACACCCAGGCCCCTGCCCAGTGCACCCACAGGTGAGAGAGCGGGCCCAGCTTTATTTTTTCCCAACAGGAGCCTACTGGCCTAAGGGTCTGACACAGATGTAGAAAATTGTAAAATGGCCAATGATATCCTCCCTGTGTATATGCAATCCTAAAAGTCTTGATATTATGGACCAAAGCAAGGTACCGAAACAGTGTAATCTAGAGTGTCCAGCAATGTGCAGTCTGGTCAGGGAGAGAAGGACGATACAAGGGAGTGAGTAGAAAGTGCTACCTTACTAAACTCTACATTCAGGATTCCAGGCAGGGAGAACAACAAGGGTCAGTGCAGCCTGCAGAAGACAAGAGCAGCCTCTGAAGGGCAACTGAGCTTTAAGATAGACCAAGAATGAGTAGGAGTTGGAGGGATGGAGGGTAGGTAGAAAAGCATTCTGCTGGTGGCAAGGCAATATTCCTTCAGTGGCCAACTGGGATTATAGCCAGGCTAGAGGGAAGGGTTTGGGTGGGGAATAGCGAGGTGAAATTTGAATGGTAGATCATTTAGAGGACTTTCTACTATTTCAAGTGTGAGATAGTAAGAATGTCTATCTGGACATAGGAGTTAAAATTTAAGGAACAATGGGCACAGTGGCATTTAGAAGGAAGAAATAACAGAACTTGGTGCTTGAATATGTGACAAGATAAAAGGGAAATGAATCAAATATTTATGACCATAAGATTAAATATTGGGATGGTATAATAGTTTCTGAAAGATGGTGATCACATCATATATATGTGTAAATATCAAATCTTATTTACAGTATATTTAAAAGCAACTTAAACACTTGTAATTTACTTTGCTATTATTTATCTTATTCTTCTCATTTGTATTTTCCTGTTTTCTGAGGTACTGCTTTTCCCACATTCTGCAAAAGGTGTGAAGCAAGCTCATGGCTATTTTATAAAAAGCTTGTGCTACATTGAGCCACAAATAGCTACTCTGTGTTTTATAGTTGGACTTTTTGTTTTTACAGGTGTTTATTTTTCAGTAAATGCATATAACTGTGAAAGTGGTTGTTTTTATTATTTCGAGTAATAACAGACTATCGTATGTTCCTTTTGCTTAATATTTTTATTATAAAGATTTACTTCATCATATCTTTGCAAATATTTGAAGAGAGCCCTTTCTAAAGATAGTCTTATGGAGCATGCTTTAAAGAGCTCCAAGCTTTAAAGTATATTATGTCATCGTTCATTAACTATTCATACAACTCTGGGCTCTTCTAGAGGTTATAATACTCTTTGGGGAAAAAAAAACACTGCTTTCCTATGCAAAGATACTCTATTATATTTTGGTTCCTGGGCAAGATTCCATAGAATTCATCCTCTTTATGACAACAAATGGTTTGCAGCTAATCTAGTACATAGAGAATCAAAATATCTTTCATCTTAGATTTCCAATACAATGTCATGATTAGTTAACGTGATACATGAGATTATACAATTTACCTATACGTTTTTATTTAGTAAGCAGTAAATAGTGACCCCAAATTGTATCCAAACTAATAACTCCTGTTTATTAATATCATGATTTCCTAGAGGAGGTTTTATAAACATACCTGCATTCTCTAATTGCTCTTCTTACATCTGAGCTGTTTGGGAGTTTATTTGGGCTGTTTTTCTGCACGGGGCTCTGGCCAATTCATACAAAGGATGTTTTAACGGGCTTGCTAGGCCAGGAGCACTTTCAGTGCCATGTGGAAGTTAGTCAGGGTTGCAAGAAAAAAGGTTGCCTCGGGTGTAGAGTGCAGTCCACTTCAGGCAACGCCTCTGAGCAGGTGAACTGCAGCCCCAGCCCACAGGCACCCCTAGTGTGATGGCAACCCCTTGTGTACCGTCTGCTGGACACTGTTGTGCCATGCACAAAGTGTACAGCCGTTGGTGGCAGCCTGGGTCCACATGATCATTCCCTTAAAGCCACTACACATGACAGCCGGCGTTTAGATCAGTGTAATAAGAATGAGTTACGTATGCCACAGAGTGCCACCGTGTGCTCTTGCTGGGGCCAGTCAGAGCCTGTACTGCAAAGCCTGTGAATAGAAGGATGATTGAAGGCCATGGAATATGAGGCGATTCGCGTCTGAGTGTATTGCAGCCTTCGTGGTAGAGAGTGCTAGTTTCAGTATCACCCATTAGTAAAAGTTTTATTAGTGTGGCAGAGAAAGCCCAGAGACAAGACTTGGAAACATACTTGCCCCATGCATGCCTCTCAAAGAAGTGACAGGTTTAGAGTTTCCAAACCCTAGAGCAGCACTGTCCAATCAAAATAGAATGCAAGCCGCCAGTGCAAACCATGTGATTTTAAAATTTCTTTTCTTTTTTTTTTTTGAGACAGAGCCTTGCTCTGTGGCCCAGGCTAGGCTAGAGTGCAGTGGCGCGATCTCGGTTCAGGCGATTCTCCTGCCTCAGCCTTCCGAGTAGCTGGGATTACAGATGTGTACCACCACACCCAGCTAATTTTTGTATTTTTAGTAGAGACGGGCTTTCGCCGTGTTGGCCAGGATAGTCTCGATCTCCTGATCTCATGATCCACCCATCTCATCCTCCTAAAGTGCTGGGATTACAGGCGTGAGCCACCGCGCCCAGCTGACTTTTAAATTTCTATTGGCCATGTTACAAAAGGTAAAAAGCAGCTGGTAACATTAATCTTAATATATTTTTATTTAACCCAATATATTTAAAATATGATTATGTTAACATGTCATCAATATAAAGATTACTAATGGCATATTTCACATACTTTTTTTCATACCAGGTGTTTGAAATCTTGTGTGTCTTTTATGCTTACAGCACAGCCCTGTCTGGACCAGCCACACTGCAAGTGCTCAACAGCCACATGTGGCTAGTGGCTACTGTGTTCAACAGTGTGAGTTAAAACAACAGAAATCAGCTCTGTGGTCAGAAAAGTAATAAGCAAGACCAGAGATGACTTGTTTTCTGTTTATGAGCCTCTTCTTTACGCTGCCGTTTAAAAACTATGTAATCCTTCACTGAATGGAATGAATTAGTGCTTCCCAGTGCCCTCCGTCTGGCCAGGGAGCCCTCTGCCCAGGATAAGCCAACCCAGAGGGCTTTGTGCCCATGCTGTTAGACTTCACCTGATCTATGTGGCTCACTGCCCTGAGAAATTTCCACGGCCATTTGTGTGTAGTGCATCTGCTTTATTGGGAAAGGAAGGCCCCTATTCACGACACCCTATAGTCAACATATAACATTTGTGAGCAGCCCTGGGGCCGTATAAACATCCTGTGGCGAGGTCAGGAGCACCTGACCCCCTATTAACATGTCAATGAGAGTGGCTGGTGTGCCAGGCTTGTTTTCTAGGGTTTTGATGAGCCTCATTAACTATGTTGAGAAAGAAAGGTGTGCAGCTGGAGAAGAACCCACTTAGCTCCACGTGAACATGAATAATTGGACAATTGGCAGAGTGTTAAATTGGCGGTCTAGTGAGAGAAACTGGTGGATAAACACAATTCCCAAAAACACTGCAAAGCAGTCACAGTTCTCTCCGTTTTTGCAGGGCTCCCACTACTTCCACCTTCTCCTGCCTTGAGACCTGCCTGGGTATGACATTAGGTAAGATCATTTAAGGAGCTGCCTTGACAGGGGGGTGGCAGAGTGTAGAGGTCAGGAGTCGCTCTGAAGCCAGAACAGATCTTCAAATTCTGACTTTACCGCTTCAATACTTGCAGATCCTCGGGTGGGTTATATAACCTCTCTGTACTTTAGGTTTTCATCTAGAAGATGGGGATGATTAGCTGGGTATGATGGCTCACACCTGTAATCCCAACACTTTAGGAGGCCAACGTGGAAGAATTGCTTGAGTCCAGGAGTTCAAGACCAGCCTGAGCAAAATAGAGAGATCCCATCTCTACCATTAAAAAATAAAAGAAAAAAAGCAGTGAGATGATTATCAACATCTTTATTAGGATGATTCCATGTTAAGCATTTAGAATAGTATCAGACCCATAGGATGTACAGTATGTGTTTTTAAAATTAAAAACATTAATCATATCATGTGATTCACACTTTTAATCCTCTAGGAGAGTGTAAGTTGCTTCAGTTTTCCTTTAAGCCAGTTTCATTCATTCAACATATTTTATGTGCCTGTGGTGTCTAGGCATTGAGCATACGAAGATAGAAAGATTCTGGAAGAAACATTTTATCATATAGATGTGAAAATTTTATGGACAGGGACTGTAAACAAAATGGCAAAAGTGTATCACTGTTCTCTTTTCAAAGCCAACTGTTAGCAAGTTTCACTGGTGATTTTTAAAAAACTCAATCTTGGCTCTGACAAGATTGTTCCTCCTGCATTTACTTCTATTCGAAATAAAAACTACTTATTTGTCATATTTTTAAAGTGCAATATTAAAATGCTGTCTTTTTTGTTTGTGTTAAATGATTTTAAATGAGGAAAACATCTCAAGACGTAATCTAGCCACTCCCCACCCCTAACTCCAGAGTTCTCTTAGACTCTTTGAGGCTTTACAGTGCCCTCATTGTTTCTGGTACCTCAGTAAATGAGAAAAATCATTTCTTTGTTAAAATCAGAAGCTAAAAAAGAAGGGATTTAATTTAACTGAACATTTTATAACATCTAATCCATTTACATATTAAATGCAGGTAAACACATATTCCAAAATAATGAAAAGACCTTTTAATAAAACTTTTAAAACTTAACTCCAAAATAAACAGGAGCCCTATTGAAAAAATTACCGTATTTGTTATCTATTGCTGTGTAACAACTTGTACTCAAAACATAGCCACTTCAAACAACCAACATTTATTATCTCACATGGTTTTTGAGGGAATGCAGGAGCAGCTTAGCTGGGTTGTTGTTGCTCAGGCTCTCCCATAAGGCCACAGCGAAGCTGTCAAGTGGGCTGCAGTCATTTGAAGGCTTGACTGGGGCTGGAGACTCTGCTTCCTGGGTGGCTCCCTCCCATGGCTGCTGACTGGAGGCCTCTGTTCCTCACCACATGGACCTCTCCACAGGGCTGCTTAAGTGTTCTCATGACATGGCAGCTGGCTTCCTCAGAGTGAGTGCTTCAAGAGAGACCAAGGAGGAGGCCACAGTGCCTTTCATGGCACACTATTAAAGTCACACACCTTCATTTCTTCATTATTTCATTCATTAGATGCAAAATAATTAAAATCCAGCCACACTCCAGGGGAGGGGAATTAGATTCTCTCTTCTGAAGGGAGTGTCAAGAATTTGAACATATTTATGGATACCATAAAGATCATGAATGGCCTTTGACATTGTTTTTTTTTTTTGAGACAGAATCTCGCTCTGTCACCCAGGCTGGAGTGCAATGGCACGATCTCTGCTCATTGCCTCCACCTTCTGGGTTCAAGCAGTTCTCCTGCTTCAGCCTCCTAAGTAGCTGGGATTACAGGCGTGCACCACCACGCCTGGCTAATTTTTGTATTTTTACTAGAGACGGGGTTTCACCATGTTGGTCAGGCTGGTCTCGAACTCCTAACCTTGTGATCCGCCCGACTCGGCCTCCCAAAATGCTGGGATTACAGGCGTGAGCCACTGTGCCCGGCCAATGGCTTTTGACATTTTATAACATGCTTAAGTGGTACTGACTCAGGGAAGCTTAGGATTGAAGAACTGAGCTGGCAAAGGTGAGCAGCTCCATCTGCGAGGATGCATAGATCAGATGTTCTGCTGAAGTGAGAGGAGGGATGAAATCATAGGCTCCAAACATACCAGAAATTTCTTTTCTTTCACTTAGCAGTCCTGGACCTGATATCAAAGCTATGCCGCATAGCAGAGAAGCAATACAACGTTCTGTGGTCAAATGTGAACCTTATTTTTACTGAAGTGGGAAACAAAATTTAAGAGGACCTTAGTATCTGCATGATTATTTTATTATTTTCTTTTTTTTTAATTTTTTTTGTTTTTGAGATGGAGTCTCGCTCTGTCTCCCAGCCTGGAGTGCAATGGCACAATCTCAGCTCACTGCAACCTCCACCTTCTGGGTTCAAGCCATTCTCCCTGCCTCAGCCCCCTGAGTAGGTGAGATTATAAGCACCTGCCACCATGCCCAGCTAATTTTGTGTGTGTGTGTGTGTGTGTGTGTGTATTTTTAGTAGAAATGGGGTGTTGCCATGTTGGCCAAGCTGGTCTCAAACTCCTGACCTTAGGTGATCTGCCCGCCTCGGCCTTCCAAAGTGCTGAGATTACAGACGTGAGCCACTGTGCCCAGCTGCATGATTATTTTTTAAACTCTAAACCCAACCTTGTTATTGATAGGATTTTTATTTCTGCTTTAAGAATTCTTTCTATCACCTTTTCATTTTAAAGCACTTATCATTTGTATCCCTTCCTCTGTCTCTTGTGCTATCCTTCCTTCTGAAGTGCTCACCCAGAAAGGCATTACATCTGTGATGCTTGCAGTTCACTTCTGCGTGCACCTCCGAGTTCTTCCAGTACATCCTCCTTCCTCTGCTTTCCATTTCACAACCTGGTTACCGTTAGTCACACTGTAACTTCCTGTTACTGAATACTGCAGGGGCCAAAGCTCCCTGTGCCCTATGCTGTCCAGTTAGTCATCTCTCTCCACATTTGTATTATTCACAGCAAGATGCATGCACGCAAATCCTTTAAGTCCTTCAGGCTTTTCTTTCCATTTCCCCTTCAAATATGAATCACCTAGCAACATTTATTGAAGACCAATTGCACATGAAGCTGTGTTCCCATTACCGTGAGCCTCACAAAGGGAGTAAAAGCCATGGTCCTTGCCCTTAAGAAGTTTATCCTCTACTAAAAGCCGGATTAAAAAAATTTTTTTTTTGTAATAACAGCATACAGATTCCCATTTATATTCAATAGAGTGACATGTTGTCCAAGTTAAAGTGATCAAATGCAAGGGTTATTTCTTTGTATACCTTTTAATTGAGAAAGCCTGCCATGTTTTGGATTAGCTAAATGAATGTACCTTGATGAGAAATACTGCTACAAAAAAATTAGTGCCTGATGTTGACTTCCTAGTATTGTAAACACGATTCACCCAATCTGGTGAAATTTCAAGGCATGTTTTGGAAACTGAAATAAATAAATAAAGCATTTATTAATCCTCTGTAACAAAGATGCACCCAATTAATGTAGCAAGTAAGTGGTTACAGCTCATAACTGAAGCATTAGCAGAAGGATAATTTTCATTCGTATCCTAGGGTTTTCTTCTTTTTAAAAAAAACATTGGCACCATGCATTGTTTTACCTCATTTTTAATGGACTGTTGTTCAGAAAGAGGAGTAAGGAAACTGGGTTGCGAAGGGTTAATAAGGAACAAAAAGTGCAACCTGAGGAAGTCAAGGCTCAGGAAGGAGGATTCGGGGATGGGATGCGAAAGCCCCTCAAAGCTCATTAGTAAGATCCGACTTGTGATACAAGAAGCAATGGGTAGTCATTGTAGCTTTCTGAAAAGAGGAGAGTACTATCTCGATCAAAGTGGTTGGCAGGAGAGATGCTAGGAAACAGCACACCTGGAACAAAATAATTAGGACCTGACTGCGTGTGACCCTGGAAACAGATCCAAAGGAAAAGCAAGAGATTGTGGAAGTGACCATGGGCAGGAGTGGGGACAAGAAAGGAAGAGAGGTGACAAATTTGACTTCCAAACCTCCATCTTAAAAAAAAAATGGATCACGGCCATTGGTTCCTGGCAAAGTGAGAGCTGAATTGATCAAAAGTTGTTTACTCTAATTGACTTGTTATTCGTACATTTAATGAAAGTTATTGGGCTTATCCACATCTAGGTGGTAGGTGAAGACACATGAGTGGAACCACTTCTTGAGGAGTGTTGGACATGGAAAAAATATAGTCTAGCATGAAGTCTGGAGATAGCTAGAGCTAATGGCCGTGAAAAAATGATAAGCACACAAGAAATAAAATGTGTGTATTGTATGAGTGCATGTATATTTGTGTATGTACACACAAACATGCATTCCAAAAACATCTGAAAACCCACTCATCATCATGTTAGCCCTAGGTAATTCTAACTAATGGAAACAATTGATGTTTCTTTTCCTTTCTTTCTTTTTTTGCTTATCTGAATGTCCTAATTTTTTCTGTTGTGTGTATATTACTTGTATAAGTTTCTTCATAGGGAGAAATTGTTTTAAATCTTTGGTGGAATGAAAGATACAGATACAAAAATTACCCAGGTGTGGTCCTAGGTACTCAGGAGGCTGAGGTGGGCGAATCTTTTGAGCCCAGGCGGTCGAGGATGCAATTAGCTGTGATTGTGCCACTGAACTCCAGCCTGGGTGACAGAGTGAGACCCTGTCCAAAAAGAAAAAAAGAAAAGAAAAAAGAAAGAGATAGGAATAGTTTTCAAGGTCAGAATTTAGAACAAGAGGGAACCTTTAAATACGGCTCAAGATGAGGAAACGAAGACCCTGACTGTTATGGGATTTATTGCTAGGCTTTCAAAAGAAAAGTGTGCATTTTCTAATGCTGAGGCTTTAAAATATTAATATATACATCAAAAGAAGAATAGAGTTAGTTATCCTCATCTGCTAGAACTTGGATGATCCAAAGCAGTAGTTCTCAACCTCAGATGTTTTATTCCCCAATCACCAAGTGGACATTTAGCAACATCTGGAGATAGTTTTGGTTGTCACAACTGGGGGGCCAGGGCTAGGGTGGGGTGGGGGTAATGGGGAATTGAGGCTGCTACTGGCAGCTAGTGGGTAGAGACCAGAGATGCTGCTAAATATCCTACAATGTACAGGACAGTCTCCACAGAACAAAGAATTATGTAGCCCAAAATACCAATAGTACAGAAGCTGAGAAACTCTGATTCACGATGAGGTACATTCTCATAGTGACCATTCATGGAATGCTTTGTGTGCCAAGAGCTGTGCTAAGCCCTTAATGTGAAACATTTAATCTTCAAACGATCTTGAAATTTGGGCATGGAAAGTGAAGTAGTCTGTTCAAGGTCACATGGTAAACACTAGAACTAGAAACCAAAGCAAAGCGTCTTTGTATCCTCTTAAACCTTATGCAATTTTGCCCACACGTTGATACTCACAGAATGAAATGGGCACAAGAAAGCCATCTCAAGATCACAGGCAACATTTTGATCTCATTTTTTTCTGCCATTGCCAAGGCAGTGGCCTCTTAGTTTCAGAACGTTTAATCTCCTAGAAGGTAATCGGTGGTAAAACAAATTATGCTTTTCTATGTCTCTTCCCCTTCACCCTTCCCTCCACCCCATCTTTCAGATAAATGTTTATTTTTCAATGAATCTTATGTGCTTTTTGTTGGCCACAGGGGTGGGGTGGTGTTTGGTTGGTCATGCACACAGGTGCTGGTATATTTCTTGTCTGCATGCCTTTTGATCATGGAGAAGCACTCTACAAATGTCTCAGAATTAGTACTTTCTAGTATCATTTTGGCACGACATTTTTATTTTGCTCTCATCCAGCTCCTTGGGTCCTTTCACCTTTATCTCTGGATAAAGAATTCTTCTCTGCAGTATCCTAAAGTTACTTCAACCTTGTCATTTTCACTGAAGGACACTGCATACTAAAAACAAAAATTTTATTGCTTTCTGAAAGCTGACTTCCTTGGGTCCTTGAAAAATAGATCCACAGCTCGATGGATCTAATTGCTTGCTTGCCAACTAGAGGAAAGAGTAGAGTTCCCCAGTATCATGTACCCTCTGCTGCCAGCACTCACCCTTTCTTTTCTGAAAACTAGGATTTGTAAAGAATTTTGACTTCCATATACTAAATTGCTGTGGAAGCCAAAGAATTGGAACACACCAATCAGGCTTGTCAATCTGTCTTCTCTTTGCCATGCTTTCCACACAAACATGGGATTGAAATAGTTTGTTCTAATGCTTATGTGGGCGGAAAGACCATAGCACGGTTCTGAGTGCCCCACCTGTTTCTGTGGCTCCCTCTTTATCACACAAGATTATTTTAAGCAATTAAACGTCAACAGCAATAAATAAAATTGGGAAGGAAATTTGGATAAACCTATGCACAGGAAAAGACTTATTTTAGAATTCTTTTCCTGTAAGCTTTTACTATAAGGGTTGAGTGTCAAGACCACTGTTATCACTTGTGGAGAAGGAAAATTTGTCTCCTTTATCCTGTTTTGATTTTTAGAGAGAAATTTTACCCATTCATTTTTTTTTGCACGTTCTATTTCTTTTGACACAAAGTTATAAAGACAAAATGCCACATTTTTTAAGTGAAGACAATGTTTCAAGCATTGTTCTACATACTCTACACACATTTTCTCATTTATTCTTCACAAAGCTTGTCATAAAGGTATTATTACCTCCATTTATATATGAGAAGACTGCAACCTAGAAACATCAAGTGAAATTTTTCTAAGCACACATACCTAGTAAATGGCAGAGAAGAGATTTGAACTCAGAGCCCTTCTTTGAGTTTCGGGCCCAGGCTTTGCTTAACTTCCATGCAAAATTGGCTTTTAGGTTACATATTAAACCTGACTGTCAACGTTATGATCTTTCAAAGAGCTAACAGCACTTTCACATTTTAATTTATTCTCATAGTATCAAGCTGAGTGGCTAAATGGAATGAATTCATAATGTCAAATGAATTTTGAATGATCCTGTGACCACACTTCCATATATATCCAATATCAGCAGTACTGTCTCTAAATTCCTGCTAAATTTGTGGGTGGTATGCCTTGCAGATTGAACAGGATGTGTTCCTTATACAAGTTGCACAGTTGATTGCACAGTCACCGTTTTCCTAAATAGCTCCTAAGTGTTATCAGATGGTCAGAAACAATATCCAGTATTTTGGTTAAAAAGTGTGTCTGTTTTACACGTATGCATACACACACAGATCACACCCTCAGATGAGTTTCCATATTTCCCACAGTGCCTAAAACAACCCTAGGTACAAAAGAAGTGCCTTATAAATGCTTGACAGATTGGACTTCTCTCTAGAGAAAAGTGAAGGAAGAGAACTCAATTCCAGAAGAATAATTGTGGTATGCTGAAGCAAAGACCCAGTTCACTGATTTTTGTTTAAGAGTCCCGGAGAAGCCAGGCCATCCCATAGAGGCTGTGAAGGCAGTGTGTGGCTGTGGCCTCAGCCAGGGGATGGACCTCACTTACCAGCAGCAGGGTCTTGAGTAAGTTATCAGCTATCATTGAATTTCACACTTTTTTTTTTTGAGATGGAGTCTTGCTCTGTCACCAGGCTGGAGTGCAGTGGCACGATCTCGGCTCGCTGCAGTCTCTGCCTCCCGGGTTCAAGTGATACCCTGCCTCAGCCTCCCAAGTAGCTGGGATTACAGGCGCCCACCACCATGCTTGGCTAATTTTTGTATTTTTAATAGAGACGGGATTTCACCATCTTGGCCAGGCTGGTCTTGAACTTGTGGTGGCCTTGTGATCCACCCGCCTCAGCCTCCCAAAGTTCTGGGATTACAGGCGTGAGCCACTGTGCCTGGTCTTTACACATACTTCTTAACTTCAGTTTTCTGATCTGTGAAATAGCAATAATTATATTCTCAAAGTTAAATTATTATTATCATTGTCATCATTATTAATTTAGGTAGGGCACCAGAGAGACAGAAACCATTTTATTGAAAAATGAAAAACTTCCAAATTTGGAATCAACAGATTCTGGTTCAGATCTCGCATTTGATGTTTAACAACTCTGTGCCTGGGGCAAGTCTCTCCAGTTTCCTCATTGGCCAAATGAGATGACAGTGCCTACCTTGCAGGGAACATTAAATATGGTGACTGTCAAGAGCTTGGTATGTAGCAGATGCTCAACAAATGTTAGCTTTGATGATCGCTTTCTACTTACCAAAGCTGGTAAATTATTTTCCTAGAACCTTAGCTTCATTTCTGTGGCACCCTCCAGGCCTATGGATTCTAACTTTTGTTTTTTTCAAGTAACACATCCCTTTGAGAATGCAATGAAAGCTACGCCAATATCACCAGAAAAAATACACATTCGCAAAGCAAACATAGACACAATTGCAGGAGATGCACTGATTCCCAGGCTAAGATTTTCTAATTTAGGTCCAAGAGGGTAAAAAAATACATGACAATCCAGACAGAACGGTTATTGGCCTTGTAAAAGGATTTATTGTAGTATTCCCATTGCAACGTTCCCAGTATCATTAAAATCGGATTCCATGTACAAAAACTCACTTTATTTAGAACATTTCAAGAACACATTTTATTTCATTAAAGCAAGCCTCTTTTAACAAAACATATTTATCATGCCCATTATGTGCCTAATAAGGTGGTGGGTGCTGTGGGGAACAAAAGAAGCTTAACATGCGGTCCCTGCCCTCTGCGTTTCTTTCTAATTGGAGAGGCAAGTGAACAAGGCAGCATGAGATGTATTAGTGCTGTATGCTGATATAATCAAGTACTAAATTGTGTATGCTTGTGTGGGTGGGCGCACAAGCCTCACATATCATTCTCTGACCTTGAATTGTACACAAATCATTAGCGTCAAACTGGAATTGCCGACTGCTCCCCCACCCCTCGTCTTTGCTTGGCCAACTTCCATCACAGCCTCTCCCTCTATGTCTGAAACATACTTTAGAAAAGACGTATGAAACAAGACAGTGAGGAAGAGAGAAAAATCAATAAAGAAAAGAAAAAGAGGTCACCTGTCTGTGGTTACTACTGCAGATGGATTCCATCTTGGGTGGGGTCTGACCCAGGAGCCCCCAAGCACCATGAAAACCTCTCTGGGGGACACACAGCAGCTTATCTTCCTTGTTTACAAATTAACTGCTGGGCCTTCTGTCAGTGACTGAGTCTGAAGAGGCAGAGGGATGGCGCAAAGAAGGCCTGGCTAACAGGAATCAGCACTCAGCCACACTGAAGGTCCAAACTTTGTTCTGTATTCACTGCCTAAACCCATGTGCATTTAGCACAGGAGAAGATCTGCAGGAAAATCACTGGGCGAGGAGAGACAAGCCTGTCCCTTCCTAATGTTTGTGGAGCCCAAGGCAAGAGTGAAGATATACTACAGGCCTCGTCCTTGGTTGTTATACATCAAGCTAACAAACAATTAAGTAAAAGATGTCTTACCAGCTGAACTTGACGAGTATAACTTCATAGACTCTGGAAAGGCCCAGTTTGATGTAGAATCCTTGCCTCTTGGGGGTTCTGCAGGTTAGGTTCCCTGGATCACCCAGTTCCCTTTCCATCCCTGGCTCTGTGCTGTACCTCAGGAGCTTCCTACACTTGTGGGACACTCCTGGCCATACCTCCAAGATCCATCTGCATGTGCCTTGGCCATTCTTTGGGCCTAGCGGTGCGCACAGCTGTGTGGTCACCTTCCAGAAGACAGACCTGGGAAAGCAGACTTGAAATACTCTAAGCAGGGAATTTGGAGCTCCGGGTGTCCAAAGAAAGATCTAGAGGCAGAAACACAGGCTCTTGCCTTGCTCCTGCAGACTGCTTGCAGTGGTAGAGAGGGATGTGGTCAGAGGAGGACCCAAGCAGGTCCTCTAAGGCTGGGGCCAGCTCAGGAGCCCCTGCGTGCCTCTGTATAAGGCAGAACTACAGAAAACAAGGAAGACTTGGGGAGGAGATTGAGGCAGAGTCGTTAAGACTGCCAAGTTCATTTTGTGGGGAAGAAGAAGAGTTGAGAGTTAAACAAGAAGAAAAAGAGGCTGATGAAAAGAAGGGAGAAGCCCAGAACCTGGACCACTTCTACAAAGATAGGGACTCCTTATTTATTATTGTGTTTCATTAGAAAAAAAAAAAAAAAAACCCTTTTACAGAGGCCAAAGGGCTCTATAATTCAGTGACAAGTGATATGAAAGGCGAAAGAAGGATGGTTTTGGAGCTAAAAGCAGGGACTAGGCATGATTTCTCCCTAAGGTCACCTGGATCCATCTTGTTTCTGCACCTTCTCCTCTTTCCTGATGGATACTGAACCCTTGACCCATTTAAGAAGAAACATTGCACCTTATTGTATCCCCTAAAAAAACACACAACTGAAGGTTAGTTTTGATTCTCCAAGGAGAAAAAATATAACTATTTAGATAAGTAAAACTGAAGCATTTCATTGAATTTTTAGCCAGAGAGAAGAGAGTTGCTGTATTTGAAATTGCACTATTTGCAGAATTAAAGAGGAAAAGATATTTTAAATTTTGCCCAAATATACTTTGTAGAATTGAAGAAAACTCTAATGATAGTTCAACATTATAATTTGTCTCCATTTCACAAATTCTTTATTTTATAAATAAAATATTTGAGTGATTTAAGAGGGAAGAACATGAATAACAAGTAAAGCTTTGTGGCAAAAAATAAAAAAATAAAATAATCAAGATCCAAGTTTGCATTACTATTGTCCTAAATGTATTTTTTATCCATATTTAACTTTTTTCTTGATCAACTTGGTAGTCAGAGAATTTGAGATTCCTTGAGAGTCCTATAATTCTTCATAACATGGTCCGTCTTGCTCCCAAACATGTTAATGGCAATTGTAGGAAGTGAATAAGTGAACATAGTTGACTTTCGGTAGTGAGGAAAATTTATCATTCCAGATTTTTTTTTTTTTTTTTTTTTGAGACGGAGTCTTTGTCGCCAGGCTGGAGTGCAGTGGTGCGATCTCGGCTCACTGAAACCTCCACCTCCCGGGTTCAAGCAATTCTCCTGCCTCAGCCTTTCAAGTAGCTGGTACTACAGGCATGTGCCACCATGCCCAGCTAATATTTGTATTTTTAGTAGAGACGGGGTTTCTACACGTTGACCAGGATGGTCTCAATCTACTGACCTCGTGATCCGCTCGCCTCCACCTCCCAACGTGCTGGGATTACAGGCATAAGCCACCGCACTTGGCCCATTCAAGGTTTTTCTTCATCACAGGTGAAGCCAACAAGTAAGTCATAGTATGAAGTAATTAAAAATTATACCAGAGTATAAATTTGAGGCTTGTATGAGGAACACACCCATCAGGGAGTTTGTGAATGAGCCACACCATGGCCCGGAGTCTGTATCTTCCTTCAGCCTCTGCTGAAGGAAGTAGCTCTCATGAAATGATCATTTGTTATTCTTCTTCATCACTATTTACGTTTTACAAATTTTATTAAGTTCATGTCTGAAATTGCTATAATAGCAATTTCATTGACACCTATGATGAAAAATTATATTTTATGGCAGATATTATTTTACAAACTTCCATAAATTTCTTTGGTTCTTGTATTTGTCACGTCATTATGGACCTGAAGGTGTGCCCGCTAGTGAAATATTTTCTTGCAATTTGTAGCATTTTGTGAAGAAACTTGTCTGCTCTTACAGTGTTTTCAAATTTGGCTTCTAGAATGTTTCTGGATATATTCCCTTCCCATGTCAAGGGATTTCAGTACAAAAAAAGAAAAAAGCATGCTCTGATATTACCACAGAAGGTGAAAGTACAGGAATTAGGAAGTAAACACAAATATAGCACACTAATTATAATCTGTTACATTTGTAGAGCATTTTATATTCTGAGCGTTTGGACAATCACCACTTTCATCTTCCTTTTGAGAAAGGAAGAAACAATGTTACTCTGCGCATTTTATAAATAAGAAAAGGCACAGGAAAAAGTATGTAATGTGCCAGAAATATCACAACAAACAAACGAACAAGCCGGCATTAGTGAATGTAATAAGACTTACCATATTTTTTAACACCTGAGTGTAATGGCGCGACCTCAGCTCACTGCAACCTCCACCTCCAGGTTCAAGCAATTCTCCTGCCTTAGGCTCCCAAGTAGCTGGGATTACAGGTGCCTGCCACCACGCCTGGCTAATTTTTTTATTTTTACTAGAGACAGGGTTTCACCATGTTGGCCAGGCTGATGTCTATTACTATTACCATTTTGTAGAAGAGGCAAGTGAAACTCGACTTGTTTTGACAGCCTGAGAAGAGTCCTATAGCTGATAACTGGAGCTAAGGTTCAAATTCAGTCTGTACTGCTCCATATTCTGAACTTTTCAGTCAACATTGCTACCTAGATTTGGGTCTTCAGAGGGCTTTTCTAGTTCTATTCTAGCCCAGTGTCCTTTCCACTTCTTATATGGGTAGTCATTGACTTATTAATTCATTTGTTCATTACAGAGCACCTCCTTTTTGCCATACATGTGTTCTGGGTGGCAGCTACAGAGATAGTGAAGAGGAGGAATATCCACTCTTATCCAGTATATGTCTGAGGAGACCAATGGGTCAACAGCGAGATTACAGTATAGCATGAGTGGCCTGTGACAAAAACAAAGGGCAACATGGATGGTCAGAAGTGATATTTGAGCTGAATATCAAAGGATGTGGAAGTTTGTCCAAGAAAAAGAGAATCCCAAGGAGTTGGGGAGGCAGTTACTGGAGAGATAGGAAAGTCAGAATGTGAGGGGCATCTGTGGCTAACTCTATGGTTTCCAAACATGTTTGCCCACTAGAATAACCTGGGATTTAAAACAATGTCAAAATCCAGGCTACATCCCTGGCCAGTGAAGTCACAATCTTTGGGGCTGGGACATAGCATCAATATTTTTCTCTTTCTTTCTTTCTTTTTTGAGACAGAGTTTAGCTTTAGTTGCCCAGGCTGGAGTGCAATGGCATGATCTCAGCTCACAGGTTCACCTCCCAGGTTCAACAGGTTCCAGCAATTCTCCTGCCTCAGCCTCCAGAGTAGCTGGGATTACAGGCACCCACCACCGCACCTGTCTAATTTTTGTATTTTTAGTAGAGACGGGGTTTCACCATATTAGTCAGTCTGGTCTCAAACTCCTACCTCAGGTGATCCACCTACCTCAGCCTCCAAAACTGCTGGGATTACAAGTGTGAGGCACCACGCCTGGCCGGCATCGGTATAAAAGCTCTCCAGGCAATTCCAGTATGCAGATGAGTTTGGTAACTACCGGCCACACCAGCTCATAAGGTCTTAATCCTGGAGTGTAATCAATAGGGGCTTATAGAAAAGGAGAGACATAATCAAATTGTTTGTGGAAAAGGTAACTGGGCCCACTGAGGGTACACCAAACGGGATATCTGGAGCCACTGGTAGGTAGGAGAAGCTGCTGTGCGGGAGCCTGACAGGAGTCGGGGAGGCTGCCCTTGGATTTCAGCAGACCTCAGTTCAAAATAAAGGTCCACCTTTCCATTTCAGGCTATTAACTAAACCTCTGTGAGTTTGATTTCCTTATCTGTAATGTGGAATTTCTAGTATCTATTTTGCTTGATTGTTGTAAGGCCTGTGAGACTACACATATATACGCATCACCTGGTTAGACAGACACTCACACATCTTAGTACCCTTCCACGGGGAATAGTGATAGGATATTTTGGGGGTAGACAAGTTGGAATTTCAGATGGTGAGACAAGCTTGGAGGAGCAGAGAGAAAAATTTAAGAAGGGGCCAAGGATATCTGAGACGGATAAAATTATACAGTGAGAATGTGCCCAGGGGGAAGAGAGTGAGTTGAGGATAGAGCCTTGGAAATGCCACCACTTAAGGACAGGGCAAGTAGAGAGAAAACAGAGAGAAAGAGAAATAAGAGAGAAGTGATCTAGGAGGTATGAAGACAGCTGGACAGGAGTGAGATCCCAAGGTCTCAGGGTGACCACCACAGAGAGATCAAGAGTCAAGGGCTGGAAAATGATGTATGGATTGCACCGTGGCTTCAGGTCTGCCAGGGAAAAGGAAGGTCTCATCTTTTAGTATATACATGTGTATATATCTTTATGTACATACATGTATTGTGTATACACATATGTATATAAAATAAAACTGCCTGAGTTTAAAAACACCAAGTACCTACAATATCTCAAAATTGGGGATCTAAGTGGACACTGAGAAATATAGAAAATGAACCACAGTTAAGGCTGAAATTAATCATTACTGGATCAAAAGTTATCTACAACGAAGAGCTTCAAATTGAGCAGTATCTTTCCATCGTGAACAAGACTGAACAAACTCAGTGTTTTTACTGAGTACCTACAATACCGCATGTTGTAGGTATGTGCATACATAGGTGTATGTATACACAGATTTATTCCAAAGGCCCCACTGAGTGCCCTTGGGTGCATATTGTGTGCACACAGCCTAAGCCGGAGTCGGAGCGCAGAAGATTGATGATGTCACACCTGGCCCAGTCTCTGCCTAAGTGGATGCAGGGCAGTGGACAAAGCTCACCTCTCCTCAGGTTTGAAAAGTAGGACTAAATCAAGGAAACGGTTGTTGTATTTGTCTTTATTTTGTGGGAAAGCAAAGGTTGGCTTGACTGGGGCAAGAGAAAATATGAGAGACAGAAGATGAAGGGCCGCTGGTGTCCTAGCCTTGTGCTCGGCGAGGATGCCCTCCTGGAACTGCCTACTTGTTTCCATGGGCTCCAGGGCACAGGCAACGCCTCTTGGAGAACTTTCTGGAAGATTGCCAGGAGAAGCCCTCTCTGAAAGGCTTTCTGGGAACCCAGGAGACTATCTCCAGGAGCTTGTAGTCTCTTGTGGAGGTAGGCAGACAGTTGCACTACAGTTCTTTGGGGCACGGTAGGAAGCCATGCAGGCCTCCTTTCCTGGTCACTGGAGGCTGCAGGGTCCTCATGGAAGTGACTCCGGCCCCATGGTGTTTCCACGCATCTGCGGCTTGGGAGGAAGTTAGGGGCTTCGGGAACTCAGGCTGTGGGTTTTCAAGTCGCTTTCCTGATAAATGAAAATCCTCCTGATAACATTTAGATTTTGTTTCACCAATAGCAATGGCAGCACGTCTTCCTGAGGCCCTGGGGACTCAGCTGGTCCTCCAGCCCCCGCGTGCCTTCACCTGGTCACTCTGCGGCGCACTCAGGCCTCTCCGCTCTTGTTTGCTCTGGCACAGACGGTTTCCCTAAAAAAAATCTTTACATGGTTAAAACTTTGTCGATGTTGATTTTCTGGAAGACCTGAGCTAACACACTATTTAAGAGGATGTGTTTAACAATGCAGGCTTCAAGCTTTAGCTCTCAGCTCATTACAAGCAAGGTAATTAACCTCCCTGCGTCTCAGATTACTCATCTGTAAATTGGGAACAATTTTAGTATATTTCTGATAAAATTGTTTGCCTATTAAACGAGAGAATGCTTGTAAATCACATAACACAGTTCCTAGCTCTTAGTAAATACTGCTTGCTATTTTTTTTGAAGTTCACACTATTTTCAGTGTTCTTTATTACAATGCTAATAGGTATTCTACATAAGGTATACAAAGTATTCTACATAAAATATAGTAGAACCTGGCCAGGCACGATGGCTCACACCTGCAATCCCAACACTTTGGGAGGTCGAGGTGGGTGGATCGATTGATCAATTCTAGACCAGCCTGAGCAATAGAGTGAAACCCCATCTATGAAAAGAAAAAATTAGCAGGACATAGTGGCCTATGCTGGTCCCGCGGGAGAATTGCTTTAGCCCAGGAGGCGGAGGTAGCAGTGAGCCATGATCATGCCACTGCACTCCAGCCTGGGCAACAGAGCCAGACCCTCTCAAAAAAAAATAAAAATAAAAAAAAGTAGTAGAACCTCTGCTAATGTTGATGTCGTAGGGTAAAATCAGAGATTTTTTACATGTTTTTCCTGGAAGTGCATGCCTGGGACATGATTTGACTGACCATATTAGTAGCTCCTGGTATCCTGAAATGCTTTTGAGTGTGGTTTTAAGGACTTGGGTTCCCTTTTGATATTGTGGTATTCTAATGTCCTGAGAGCTGGTACAGTCATAATCGTGATGGTATTCTCGGAGGTGAGGGGTATACCTCACACTTCTGTTTTTACTCTAGTTTCCAGACTCCAGTCTTGTTTGTGGTGGACAGATACTGCTCATCTTGAAACTCTTATTATAGATGATTTCTGATCCAGTAATGATTAATTTCAGTCTTAACTGTGGTTCATTTTCTAAATTTCTCAGTGTCCACTGAGATCCCCAGTGTTGAAGGCATTGTATCCTGAATGTGTTCACAGCGTTACTGATATGCGGAAACCATGGGATGGCACAAGTGAACAGAGAGTGGCTCGGGTGATGACAGCAGTCAGGAGCAGAGATGCCTCTTGAGAAGGACACAGAGACCTCAGACAGTGCCTGTGCCACCCTGTCAAATCTCCATGGCTTTGTGCTTCAGAATAGAGGACTCCTTTCAGTGACTTTTACTGAGTATTAACTAGCTGTGTGGGATGCACAGAAGCATGTGACATGGTCTTAGCATTCAAGGAACATACAATGAATTCATTTTTTTTAAGTGAAGTCTCATAATTTGACTGAATGGAATAATTTCCACTGGCATTGCAAAAAAAAAAAAAAAAAAAGGCAGCCAAGAATCATCAGGCATAGTTCTGTTGTGGTCAAAATTGTTATGAATGACTTGGATAAAGTTATAAAGGGCACATTTATCAAGTTGGGCATGACCTAGGGCTGAGAGGAATAATGAATCCAGTACATTGGAGAAAGGAATGGAGATCTAAAATGGTCTTTACAGTTTCAAAATCTATCAAAATTAGGTGCATAAGGAATCAATGTAAGGCACACCAGTTACTGTGTGACTTCAGACAAGTTACTTAATCTCTCTATGTCTTTGCGCCCTTAGGTGCGAAATAGGGATAATGGTAGCACTTACGCATAAGGTTGTTCCCAGTGTTAAAATCAGTGCATTAAAGTGCTTTTCATGCCTGTCGCATTGTAGATACTCAGGAAATGAAGCGAGGACTCCTTTCAGCCTGCAGTTACCCATGGAATTATATGGTAACCCAGACTAAGGTGGGGACGGTCCACTGTGACTGCACTCGTCAGACCATGCTAGGTGGCATTCGTCCATTGAATGCCACACTTGAGAGGGAGAAAGAGACTGGATTTTCAGAGGAAAGTAGCTACAATGGTGAGAAAACTTAAAATCATATGATGGAAGGTTAAAAGTATGGGGTCTGTTTTGCCTAAAATAGAGAAGACTCCAGTAATACATACTAGCATTTTCTAGTATTTGAAAGGTTCTCATATTATAGATGGCTTAGATTTATTTTCTACCTAGGGGCCAAAGGTGGATATTTCAGAGAGACAAATTTTGGCTCAATCTAAGGGAGACTTTGCTAATATTCAGAGCTGCTCAAGGATGGTAACAACCTTCTCAGGAGGAAATGAGGTCCCTGTCACTAGAGGTGGTCATAGGTCAAACAGCTACTTGATTAAGTGATGGGGAGACTTGGGGACCTTAAATGTCTAGCCTCTGAAATTCTGTGATTCTAAGAATCAACAGAGTTGTTTTAGTCAAGACAATAGGAAAGAAAACTTATTATCAATGTATTGATGTATTATACACCAATGAAGAAAATCCAAAGCCACTAGATCGGAATCTGGTGATGGCAACTTTGCTTTCAGGTTTGAAGGTGAGGTGGGGCGGGATACCTCTATCATGTGCTGGGGCAAACCCCCTCATCGTCTCTCTTGGCTTTGTTGGATGTATGTGAGCCCTCTAGCTCAAAAACAGACCTTCCGCTTGGCTGAGTGCCTGCCACCAAATGAAGAGTGGCTCAACAGACAGCTTATTGTCTATCTTTCTTAATCTCTTTTAAACTCTTCCTGCCTCAGCCAGCAGTAAACCAGTTGCAGAGGTTAAGCTGACTCCCCACTCCCCTTTCTTGTTAGTGTTTAATGTCACTGATATTTGTGTTTCCCATTTGCTTTGGGTGGAATTTATTGTTTAAAATTACAAAAACTTCATTATGCCTATGCTAATTAATTATCTTCTTTTATGTAGCATTTCTGTGACTTTTTCTCCCTTGGATTTACTTCACTTTCTTACTCCTACAATTAAAATTCAGAACCACATAGACAGTTGTGCCTTCCCCTTTGTGTATTTAGAGTTACTGTTGCCTTAAGCATCTGTTAATGTTACAAAATAGCATACGGATATGGTTTATTAGTTGCAGTCTCCTAAGAGTTACAAATTGTTCAATAGTAGCAAGGATTATACTTGTTGATATGCTTTCTTTTGGTGGGTAGAATGGGACACCAGCACCCTCCTCTACTCTTCACAGAATCACAAAGTTTAGAGGTGAAAGAGTGCCGATTTTCTTAAAGGTACAGGCTTTGCAGGGCTTATGTGTGGCTTCACCTCCGACTTCAGCACTTTACAACTTCACAGAACTTGGACAAGAGGCTTTACTTCAGCCTTTAACTGCCTGAGTATAACGTATCAGGATGAAGACAACCATTTGCTTTCTGATCGCTGGCAACTGACTCTCTGAGCGCTACCTGCTCATTCTGCTTTCCCAATATCTCCATCCAGAAAAACCCTTGAAGCTAGAGGAGAGAGTTAA
This sequence comes from Cacajao melanocephalus, assembly GCA_963573385.1. NCBI lineage: Eukaryota > Metazoa > Chordata > Mammalia > Primates > Pitheciidae > Cacajao > Cacajao melanocephalus. Next base: position 81,174 of record CAUYLG010032923.1, read on the forward strand.
AGTCAGTCTCTGATTGTGTCCATCCGGGTCTCCACATTGCCGGTCCTTGTAGATTTCCTTTTTCCAACAGGAGAATCCCTATCCTGACTTCTCTCCTCTGTCCTCATTTGAATTTGACTTCATAAATGACAAGTTAAATTTATCTTATTGCTCAAGAGTATTTTGACTACACAAACAGGCACCCATTTATATTACACACTTTGCATAAGATCCTTATTTCCAATGGGCTTTTCTCTCCATTCATTCAATATATACCGGACAGCTACCAAGTGCCTTGCACTGTGCTAGGTAGGAACAGGGGAGATACAGACAGGACATTGGCATGGCTCTCCAGGAGCTTGTAGTCTCCTGTGGAGATAGGCAGACAGTTGCACTACAGCGTGGAAGGAGCTAGGGTCCTGCTAAACACATGTGCATCTGGAGTCCTGAGGGATGGTCCAGACAAAGGGGACTGAGTCCATGTCTAGTAGGAGTGGGATCCAAACAGTCTTAAAGAGTGAGTGGGAGTTTTCCAGAGCCTACGTTTGGAATACAACAATTTTTATAAGGAATTTTTATAAGGAAGCATACAGTGGTTTCCTCATAATAACTTTATTCTGTTTTCCTGTGGACTCATAAAATGTTTTGCTGCCATATGAAAGTTGAGACTTAGAAAGAAGGGGGTTGTAATGTAGTCTCCACAGGCCTGGACCAGTCTCACGCTCCCCAAATGACAGCAAACCTTTGATGCCCATGATAAAGATGAGATAACGTATATAATAGCACTTAATAAGGTAAAGGAAGCAATACAAATGTGAGGTTTTAGGACTATCAGACATCCTTTTTGGAATATTTTTCACTCCTTATAAATTGCCTGGTGATTTTTTTAAACGTGAAAAACTGAAATGCTTTGGAAATATGAAGCAGAGAACACTATGCAATGCATGTAGATATGCCACTAGGATGATAAATCTAGTACATGTATTGAAAAACAGAGGAAAAATAGAGAAAGGTCTTTCTAAAATACCTTAACTGTAATACATCCCCGAAGCCATTTCACTCGGACAAATTTCTTTTCTCTAATATATACATTGATAAACTTTTTATTCTGACGTCGTTTCATCTCTTTGCATGAAATGCTTTTTATCTTGCTGCAGCTTCATTCCCTCAGACCTCCAAACATGTCAGACCCTGAGATTTATTATACACCAGCACATAGCATAGAATGAAGTTCATATTCAAATAGAGTGAGGACAGAATTGCTTAACATATAACACCTGCTCCAGCTATACCCCATTCGTCCTCTGGCGAATCTTCTAGAAACTGCAGACATCTGAACATACATTCTAGTGGTAAGAGATGGAACCGAAGATGCAGAGCCATCCCCAGGCTCAAATCCACTGATTTAGAATTGAAAGTGGATCTAGGTTAGTGATTAAACAAGCTTGATTTCCCTTTCTCCTGAGTGGGAGCACATGGCTGATTTAGGAAATAGAAGAAGGGTGTGGAGAGGAATTGAGAATGGTCACAATGAACCTTAGGAATCTGAGGCTAACACTCCACAACCAGGCCGGGGCCATCGGCACAGAAAGATATCCTTGCAGTGCAGTGTGTCTGACAGCTCTACCGCGCTGCTGGAGAGACCACCAGATGACCTGAGTCCCCACCACCATGTTCTGCAGCAAAGAGCAGGCCTTCCTCCCGCACCAGCACTCAGCCCTGTAAGTGATCTTGGGCACGGAGTGGGACTGCCCTTAGGACAGAGATCTCCTGGACTGGGGACTGGGGCCGTGCTCTCTGTTATTGCTGGCTCTCTGAACCAGCATTGAGTGGGTCATCTGCAGCTTGAGGCTATCCTCACCATTAAAAAAGAAAACTCAAAGGTGGTTTTATGAACGACACTGTCACTTAACGTCACTGATACGGTAGACCTAGAAGGGCCATGACAGCAATCCAGTCCCCTCAACATATGCCCATCCCTGGGCACACTGGACATCAGAATTAGCATAGAATGTGGGGGGAAATTGACTGTAATAGTGGCCAAAAAATTACATTTATGCTCCATGCTTTGCCATTAATTTGAACCTTGTGGATTTGAGCGTCACTGCACCTCTCTGGCCCTCCATTTTCTTATGAGAACTGAGGAGGCTGTATAGGTAACAAAAACAACCAACATTTCTTGAATGCTTCTACATGCTGGGCACTGAACTGAAAGCTTTGTAGACATCAGATTTAATTCGCAAATGATCTATGAGGCTGTATTCCTCAGTTTTTCAGGTGAAATAACTGAGGCATAGAAAGGATAAAGAATTTGGCCGGGCATGGTGGTTCATGCCTGTAATCCCTGCATTTTGGGAAGCCGAGGCGGGCGTATCACCTGAGGTCAAGAGTTTGAGCCCAGCCCGGCCAACATGGTGAAACCCCTGTATCTACAAAAATACAAAAATTAGCTGGGCATGATGGAGGGTGCCCGTAATCCCAGCTACTCAGGAGGCTGAGGGGAAAGAATCATTTGAACCCAGGAGGCAAAGGTTGCAGTGAGCAGAGATTGTGCCATTGCACTCCAGCCTGGGAGACAGAGCAAGACTCCATCTCAAAGGGAGGGAAGGGGGGAGGGAGGGAGAGAGGAAGGGAGGGAGGAAGGGAGGGAGGGAGGGAGGGAGGGGAATTTCTCCAAGGTCTCATAGCTGGTAAAAAACAGAGCTGGTATTTAAACATCCCTCTCCACTCCCACTCCCCCAACCTTGGAAGGTAATGAAGTTTCCTTCTGCATTAGCATCCTCTGATTTTCTGACTGCAGCGCCTAAAGTCCTCAGCAAGTGATAATGACACTGAGGTGTTATTATCAGCTTGGCTGTTCTCTTCAGCTTCTCTGGGAGATAAAGCTTGGGGATGATCAGAGATCATTTGCCTCCTCCTGAAGAGGCTTTTGTGTTCTTATCACCCAGCCTCTAAAGAGTGTCCCCTAGGTACCTCCAGGCCATCTCCATAATCCTCAAAGCATCCTTCCTGCTTCCCTCCCCAACCAAACCCAGCAAACACACCTGCAGGCCCCCCACCTGCCCTACTGTCGCTTTGTTTTTTCAAGAATACAAGGATTACTTATTCCATACCTGGAACATGTATCTACAAGCATCCTCAGCAAGATTAGTTTGATTTTTACCATTTTCAAAAAGGAAACAGATACTATGATCTTGGGGAAAGGAGCAACTTTTTAAATGGTGCCATTTGAAATGGATGAAATTTGAATGCAGATTAGAAGCCTGTCCTTAATCTGTATGTATAACGGAAGCAGAAATGAGAAGTGTGCAGTTGCCTGGAATGTGTGGGTACTAGGGCTGACTGTGGTTCTGTAACTGAATCACTTTTTGTTTCTGGTCACCTAGTCATTCTGTGATATCAGTTCTTGTCTGTAATATAAGAGGATAATAGTAAAGTATGTACTGTGTGTTCCTATTTGTAAATCACTTTCACATACATTACTTCTTTCCAATTAGAAAATAAATAAGAAAACTGAGGCCCATCAGAGAGAGGACAAGACTTGCCCAAGATTGCCCAACTGGTAAAGGGAAGCAAAGCAAGGAGACAAACCTAAGGCGTTCTTTCCGTTTCACAATGGCTGAGTCAGTGAGGAAGGCAGAGATAAAACCACAATGCTCCATTTTGGCAAATGTGATGTTCCTGGAACGGATTACTAACAGTCTAGAAACATGAAAAGTACCATGCAATTAAAAATACACAGTCCAGGCCAGGCACGGTGGCCCATGCCTGTAATCCCAGCACTTTGGGAGGCTGAGGTGGACGGATCACTTGATGCCAAGAGTTCAAGATCAGCCTGGCCAACATGGTGAAACCCCATCTCTACAAAAATCCAAAAAAATTAGCTGGACATGATGGCAGGTGCCTGTAATCCCAGCTCCTCAGGAGGCTGAGGCAGAAAAATCGCTTGAACCTGGGAAGTAAAGGTTGCAGTGAGCCGAGGCCACACCAGTGCACTCCAGCCTAGGTGGCAGAGTGAGACTCTGTCTCAAAACAAACAAAAATCAGTCTTCTGAATTTTGTTGAGCACTGGAAATACAAAAATTACTGACAAAAGGTTTCACACTTCTTTGGACCTATGGTGCTTTCTGTGTCTTTTACATTTTACTCTGCTACCATGACATGGTCGTAAATTGATTTGCAAAAAGGTTGTAAAAAACTAAGAAACTTACCCCCAAAATTATTATGCCCTGCAAAGTTTTCATCCAGCTTTGTTCAGTACCATGGCAAGGATATACTTGATTAAAGGATCTTTAGGAATTGAGAACAAGTGTTCAATAATTCCGAAGTGTGTATTTCTAGATTTGTAAATCTATACATCTGCATTATTCTGTTTACTCTAGCCTGTGACATAGAACCAGAGTGAAGATTGCCACATTGCCATTCCTGCTCAAATTTCAATTTGCAGCAAGTCCCAAGGTGCTCAGGGTCTTAGAACCCCTTGGTTTGTTGTGGAGAGAGACCATGTACAAACTTAGAAGAGCAGCTCTCACTTCTCTGCTTCCTATCAGTGACCCCTCGGCTATGCACTCAAGAGACCTCTAAGGTCAGTTTCTGGCAGGAACATTCCTTCACCTTCCTCCAACAATCAGCCGTTCACAAGTGGCCATTATTTTAATGTGAGCATATCTGTCTATATGCCAACAGGATCACAGTCTGCAAGCATAGCCATGTTTTCCTATTTCCTTTATCATCTCAAGGGTCATGTACACAAAGTCCACTTTCTGCTTAAAGGCCTGAGCCAATGTGCCCACCCAGCCTATCTTACTTATTCTTTATGTTAGCCCCTTATCACCAAGTATGAACATGGCTCTCTGTTTAGAAAAGGTTGATTGTCATGGTCTGAGAAGAGAAAACAACCTGAAAACATTCTACATTCTAAGACAATCTGGTTGCTCTTTCTCTTACTTTTCTTCCATATTTCTCTCCAAGCTCCAGGGCTTACAGCCTTGGGCATTGGCACTATAAAGTGGATTTTCAAAGCCAATAGGAGCTGGCCTTTCTTTGAAGACTCTTAAGAAGCCCTGAAGAAGAAAGTAGTCCCAGTGGCGTGTTAAATCTGTGATGTCAGACATACAGTGTAAACCAATAGCTGTCCCAGACCATAGATAAACAGCACCTTTAAGAAGTTGGACAGTCATACTGTCGTGCTGTGTATCTGAGAAAAGGCTGGCTTTCAGTTCCCGGTTCTGGTCAGTTCTAAGAGCCCAGAAAGAAGGCCGTAAGATTATAAAACCATTGGTACCTTCAGAGACAAGGTGCCTGGAGGGACAGTATTTGAAAGGAGAACATTCTTAAATTTCTGGAACCCAATTTGCCAGAGTAGTGAATGCTAAAACTCCAAAGATATTTTATATAAAATTACTGTAATTTCCCACTTTTCTGGAAAGAGGCTCTTAAAATATGGGTAATTTTTTCAATGTCAACCACATCTTACATTTTGGTAGAGCACTCACTTTCTCTCTCTCTTTTTTAATCTTACAAATAATCCTCTTTTTGTCTTAACATGAATATATGTGTACATCAAAAGCTTTACTCTTAACAATCGAAGCAAAGAAAATATATATTGGGAGGCTGAGGCGGGCAAATCACTTGAGTGCAGGAGTTCAAGACCAGCCTCAGTAATATGGTGAAACTCCCATCTTTACCACAAATACAAAAAAAATTAGCCAGGTGTGGTGGTGTGTACCTGTGGTCCCAGCTGCTTGGGAGGCTGAGATGGGAGGATCACTTGAGCCCAAAGGCGGAGGTTGCAGTGAGCCGAGATTGTGCCACTACACTCCAGCATGGGCAGCACAGTGAGACCTTGTCTCAAAAAAAAAAAGAGCCAGGCATGGTGGCTCACGCCTATAATCCCAGCACTTTGGAAGGCTGAGGCGGGTGAATCACGAGTTCAAGGAGTTCAAGACTCAGCCTGGCCAAGATGGTGAAACCCCATCTCTACTAAAAAAACAGAAGTTAGCCAGGTATAGTGTCGGACGCCTATAATCCCGGCTACTTGGGAGACTGAGGCAGAGAATTGTTTGAACCTGGGAGGCGGAGGTTGCAGTGAGCTGAGATCGTGCCACTGCACTCCAGGCTGGGCAACAGAATGAGACTCCATCTCAGAAAAAAAAAAAAAAAAATATGTAAGGTTGCAGTTTATACCAGAGCTAGATGTTGATAACACAACCTATCTTATCTCATGGGCTAATAGCCTTGGACAAGACCATCTAATTTATTATCCAAACCAGGGCACTTTTGAGAGTGAAAGGGGGCACTAGCCAAACAGGTCACCAGGACAACTTCTATAAGCCAGAAAGGCTCTGGGCAGATCAGCATGTTTGGTCACCTTAATTAACTGGTGAGATTAACTGGATGAACGAGGAGTGCTGAGACAGTAATGAAATGAAACTATCTTTTAGGACGTTGTTTTGCACTATTGAAATGTTTACATCTATTTTATACAAAATGATATAGAAACTTAGATTTTATAAAATACTTGCATGCTTTTCTTAATTGTGATAGGACAACTGGCTACAAATATATAGGGTGTAGAGGGGGAAAATTTACTAAATCCAATAAAATTTAGAATTTTAAGCAAACTAAAAAGTTGGTTGACAGTGCCAGTGCTGTTTGTCTGTAAATCTCATGTAAGACATGAAACACATTTTTTTTACATAGTATAAAGGTCCATGCATGTATTTGTTTATAGTTAGCATATCAGGCCATGTTTCATTTTCTCATAAGATCATTTTCTCTGTAACTCCTATAAATGTACCAAATATTATTTAAAATGTTAACAGTTACAGAAAAATCGCCTTTCAGAATTTTATGTAACATTACAAGGAAGCATGCTGATCCACAAATGAACCATAAAAGGATATTTTGATAGGATAGAGCAAACATGACAAATGAGAGTCTGAGTGGTTAAGTAACAGTGGATCTCATTTGGGTTAACTAGTGTGTACTTCAGGGTTCTGTTGCCATCACGTGCAATATTGTTACAATGCAAGTAATTCTCAGAGTCAAACTTTAAAATTATTCTTTCCTACTGAGGCTCCTTTTACCTTCATCATCACCCATTCCTGCTGTTCCTCCTTCCTGTGAACAAACTCATGATATAACCTTTTAACTGGGGAAGCCAACCCCAGAAGCACAGTTTAACCTGTTTATCAGCTATGAGGTCAGATCTTGTCTTATTTGTCTCTGCCCCATGTTTCTTGTAGACACAGCGTCTGGACCCCCCTTTCAGTTATTTGCTCTAATCCTTTTCTACAGGAAGCTCCTAGGGACCAATCATAGCCAAGCAGTTCATACAGTTTTCCTTTTAACCACTTAGTCTCTGGTCCCGAGAACTCCTAGAATCTGATTATAGAATCGCGAACCTAAGTGTGCATTCACATACCTCAAGTATGTCTAGTTTTGCTGTCTGTAATACCTGTGTTTGTTCATTATTGTTCTCTTTTTCCATGAATAGGATAGTCATACATACTATTAAATAGGAATCCATTTGAAAAAAGATGATGTTAGTGCACAGTGCAAGAAACAGTAAGATTTAATCGTTTAAATGTATGTGTCAGAAAGAACATTGCCAGAAAAGGAGAGCAGTGAAAAGGGGTCATAGAGATTGCAGAGCAAGAAGGAAAAGAAACAGAAAGACATAGGGGCTCATTCTAGCAGGTTAAAACCGTAGGCATTTTCATTTCAGCTAATGTTTCTTAATTGTTTATAATCTGAGCCCAAAATGATGGCCAAAGAATACATTAGGTGTCATTTCATAGCATAAAGCGTGTCCCTTTTCTGATCAGTATACCCTCTGTATTGAATTTCCTCTAGAAATTGATTTGCCTTTTCTCTAGTCTTAGAGGGAAAACAATCTTACTTCCCACCTATTTCATAGCTAAAACTTAGACAAAACTTATTCCATTCTCTTCTTTTTTGTTTATCAGTATAAGCTGTAAGCGCATAACGCTCAAGAATTTTTTAATAGGTCAACATTTTATTATGGTATTATTTTGCTTAGCTTGGGATTTTTCATGAACTTTTGTCTTATTAGAAAAATATTTTGTACAGATAGGAAAAAATAAGAAAATCAAAATCACCAAAAATCACAATGCCCAAAAATAGCCACTGTCAGAATTGCTGGTGTGTTCAATGTTGTTTTTTGTTCAGTCATTAAAGGGCTATTTTTGAGGGAAGGACTCTACGCATTTCAACGTTGTTGTGTTTGTAGATGCATATATCTCACGCGTTAATGCTTCTGGATCTATATGAGAATAATTTTTTTAATGACTGGAATATTTAACCAGAAAATATCTGACATATGCAGCTTCTGCCTCAGCTTTAACGGTGCCCTGGTGAGAAGCAGCCGCTGATGCTGTCATTTCGGTGCACACACACAGACATCCATCCATCATGAATATTTAAAATTCAATCATTAGGTGAAGCAGCAGCAGTGGCAGCATATTTGTTGCAACTGATCAGCCACTTATGGTTTAAAAACTTAGAAATTGGGGGCTTCTTTTGTCAATTGAAGAGGATTATTCCAAGCCACTGAAGCTCCTTGTCAGAATGGAAAAGTGTATTAAAAGAGATAAGATTGCACACCCCAGGGTCGCTTACAATATATAATTTACTAAGCACACATGCTTAAGAGAAAAATAGATCAAATGGATGAGATTGGGGATCCCTAAAATAGTCTCCTGCCCAGATGAAACATACTACCAAGTAAACAAATAAACAAAATATCCTGAATTCTGTTCCTTCCTGAGTCCCATGTAGATTTCTGGTGAAGAGAGCTGTGCTTTGAGACCCAGGCTTGCCACTCAGTCATCCATCCCTCCAGATGAACTTTCCTTTTCAAGCAAGCCGTTCACAACAATAGAAGCAACAATGTATTCAGTTGTCACAATAATCGGGTGAAGTATGTTTTCTTCCATTACCATGAGTTTGGTGATCAGCAACAGGGCATGGCTAGACAGAATTTTTCAAGATTTTACCTACTGGACTTAATTGTTCCTGTTCACCGGGGCAATCAACTTCCTAGTGCTAGCAGTGGCACTTTGTTTCTTAATCAGTTCCCAATTACCTAAATACTGTTTAAAAGGCTTTGTACAAAAGCCCAGAAAACAGTATTCCAGTTTATCTGATACCTCCCCATGAACTTAGCTGTCCCAGGTGTTTGAGGGAGAGACACAGTATCAGGTATGCATGGAAACGTGTAAAACAAGCACCGTGGGATTCCATGCGCCTCTTGCAGGACTTCTTGAGCAATATTTTTATGATTGTGCAACAGATTGAATCTGAGTGATCTAGTTCTCGCCACGCTGCCCTCTGCACCCAACTTCCCACACCATCCGGGACAAACAAGCGTCTAGGCTGACCCAGGAGAAAAGAACCATATATATATATATATATATATATATATATATATATGGTGCATTTATATATATATTTGTTTATATATATGTATGTTTGTTTTGTTTTTTACACAGTATATATACACAATCTGAATAATGGAGGAAAGAGGGAGGGGGAAGAAGGCTGAAAGGGAAGAAAAAAGGAAAGGAGGAAAGAAGGGAGGGAGATTTGTCAAGTAGTGAAATTTGTACCATTTGCCAGTCAGTCAGAGCTCGATCCCATTACCCTGTCTCTGGCTTGTCTTCTCATAGATTCAGAAAATCCTGAGTGTGAACTGTGAAAATCTTACTGAATGATGTGGGAAGAAGCAGATCCATCCAGTCTCATGACACTTTGGGGGTTTTCCCCACCTTTGTGCTATCAAAGAATTGTGACACAGCCTCACAGGGAAAAGCACAATTTTCCTCTAAAAGATCAAAATGAATCACCTTGATTTTCTAAATTAAAGGATATCCTAATAAAACCATGCAATAAGTATTTTAAAGTAGACTGGAGAAGGCCAGAAGCAAAAATGTTTGAATGGAGCTATGTTTTCAAGACTGTGCCTGTAAAGAAAAGCTCTGTCTGCTACCAAAAGTCATACAAACTATGGCTATTTTAAAATACATCTTTAGTCTGGGCACAGTAGTTTATGCCTGTAATCCCTGCACTTTGGAAGTCCAAGGTGGATGAATTGCTTGATCCCAGGAGTTTGAGACCAACCTGGGCAATATGGCAGAACCTCTCTACAAAAAAATACAAAAATTAGCCTGGCATGGTGATGCACACCTATAGTCCCAACTACTTGGGAGGCCGAAGTGGGGGGATCACCTGAGTCCAAGGAGGTTGAGGCTGCAGTAAGCCATGATTGTCCCACTGCACTCCAGCCTGGGTGGCAGAGTGAGACCCTGTCTCAAAAAAATAAAATAAAATGCGTCGTTAAATATAAAATAATATTTAAACCATTATTAGTAGATTGTTTCTTTCTTAAACTCTTCTTCTTACAGACAAAAATGCTTAATTTGGTGATAGAGTCTGGCTAGTAAAATGAAAATAAGGTACCGTCCTAGTGTCTTATAATCTGTAGTTTAGTCACCAAGGCTTCTGGCAATCTGTAGGTTGGAAAATTAAGCACAAAATGATCTATCAAGACTTGCATAAAAAGCCATTCATAAGCTGAGGAGAAAGCATTTCAGCTCCTGAATTTTTTGTCACTGTCAAGCTGTCACAAATAACTATAAGAATGTCTGCTTGGAGCATTTCAAACTCTGAGTTCTCTGTTTATATAGATGTTGGGATTTCCTCCCACTCCTAAAAATATATTCTAGACTAAGGGGTTAAAGATCAGCATTACCCTGCTAAACCTTACTCTGACTCAAGATTTACTTAACGAACTGTAATTTTACTACTGCACAGATTCAATCTGTTGAGCAAATAAAAATCATTTTGAAAATGACCTACCTAAGTATTCATTCAGTTTGTATTTCAGAATTATCATAATATCAGGTATAAGGGGATGGTGGTACCAATGACACTATTATATACCACTCACCATAGATTTATAAAGGGACTTCAAAAGAGAAAATAAGAAATGACATCATATGAAGTACTTTAGTTCAGTTAAGGTAAACATCCAAAAATACTGAGATGAATAACATTTTATTCGAAGTAGCTTCCTGCTTTGTATTGGTCTCAATCCAGTCTAACTCCTGAAGTCATTTACTATGTGAGAACTTAGTACAGTCATGAAAAGAATATGGGCATTTATCAAAACTCTTTGACATCTGTATGTTTAGAAATGAACTTACACAGCAAAGTATGATTTCCTTACACTTATTTAATTTTTCTAACTTCAGTTTCTACCTGTGTGTCTCTGCCAGTTTGACCTGATGCAGACACCCAGAACTTGAATAAGGAAGCCCTCTTCTAGTTTCATTCTTTTTTTTTTTTTTTTTTTTTTTAATGAGATGGAGTTTCACACTTGTTGCCCAGGCTGGAGTGCCGTGGCATGATCTTGGCTCACGGCAACCTCCACCTCCTGAGTTCAAGTGATTCTCCGGCCTCAGCCTCCCGAGTAGCTGGGATTATAGGCATGTGCCACCATGCCTGACTAATTTTTTTGTATTGTTAGTAGAGATGGGGTTTCTTCATGTTGGTCAGGCTGGTCTCGAACTCTCAACCTCAGGTCATCCGCCCGCCTCAGCCTCCCAAAGTGCTAGGATTATAGGCATGAGCCACCCTCGCCTGGCTCTGTTTTCATTCTTAATGGATACACCTTTCCCATGTCCACATTGGGCCTCCTTCTGTCTACTCTGTCCAATGCAGCCACTTGTCTAGTTTCTTCCCCCTCTCTGTCACCACCCTCACTTCTTCTCTCCCGTCTTCTTCTTTGGTGTGACCTCTCTGTAGGACAATGTGCCATTTCTGATTCCCCACACACATACCCTATCACTGATACCTACCGTCAGGATTAGATTCTAAGTAATTTGTGGAGCCATCAGGCGTTAGTAACTATTTGACTGCAAGTCAACACCCATTATCTCATCGAAAGGGTTGGTGTGTTGCGGCAGACAGAGAAAGTCCACTCCGGGAGAGAAACCATATTGATGATATCAGAAGGAAAGGAAGGTGAATAGTGTGAGCCAGAATAGAACCAAACCAACAGCAGGCTTTTGCTCAGCCCTCAGGCCTCTGGACAGCGGCTCTCTGCCTCTCACTCAACCTGTCCCCTGCCGAGAGAGTCCTGGGCTCTCGGCAGTCTTGTCTTCCGGTCTCATTTTATGTCATCCCACGATTGATGAACAGAAAATTTGGGCTGCTGCCCACCGTCATTCTATCCCACCCACACTGGCAACAGCAGCATGTGAAGAGGAGCTGTGTGGCTGCAGTGGTAAGGAGGGTACAGTCTATTACAAAGAAAGAGACACTAAGTAGATGATTAAGAGCAGTACACGCTGCTCTGTCAGCCTGATTATCACAACTGATTTTCAGGATGTTGGCAGTGATTCTGAAGCCTGTAGAAAGTATCAGGTTTTAAGGGACTGAGAGTTCACCAGTGATCCACTCTTGATGAAGGAGGATGTCTGGCTTGGTACTGTCAACTCCCACGCCATTTCTGCGCCTGGTGAACAAGAAAAAGACACCAGAATGCCACCAACATCTAAACAGTGGCATCTAATTGATTTTAATCTTAGTTCAACAGTGTGACCAGAAGGATGTTTCAGTTGCCATCACCATATGGGACACGGAGGAGGGTCTGATTGGTAGGGATACTCCTGATCTTCATTCTTTAGGCAACTACTCATTATTGCATAAGATGTTGTCTCTGATGGTGAAATTGTATCCCAATGGACTCAAATAGTATGCATAGAAACCTGAAGGTGTTGCGCTTACAGCCAGAGTGCAGCAGAGGTTTTGGAACAAGCTGGGTCCTACCACAGCCAGTGGTGTAGCAGCTGCAGACTTCCACTCTCCCCTCACCTCACATATTAGTTGTGAATTTGATAAATGCCATCCTGAAGAGCAATTGATTTATTAATTAGCTGATTCAGAATGTTCTTAGGACTCATTTGGGATATGGAGTCATTATAATTTAAAAATGTCAGCGCAGTGCAATAGAAGACGAAAATGGCACCTCCCAGGGGCCCTGTGGGCAAAGCTTTCTCTTTTGGTGGGTGGGGTTTCTCTCGATGGCCATGATGCCGCCCAGAGGAAGTTGCTTCATCAGACCCAAAGGGTGAGGTCTCAGGAAATGAGGAAATGCTCATTTGTTGAAGCCGAAGCTGGAGTCCAGACTAGGACGGGATCAGACCAAGCAGGACAGTAACAATCTGGTTATTAAACTGGAGATAGTAGCAATTTCATTAGGAGACTCAGAATTAAGATACTTTAGGAATGATTTCTAGAGAAACCCTAACTGTATATAATTACCTACATCTATCAATAGGTAATCCTATACATTTTCTGGCAAAAGATTTGGTGAACTAAGAGGGGAAAATATGGGCTGGATTAGCTTATTATGAATGTTAACTCATCAGGTTTTGAGTTTTACTTTTGCGTTGTCCTTAAACATGGGTAATTAAGACTTGTCAGTGGTGTCAGTTGGGATTTGAGTTCATCATTTTGGAAATATTCTAATTCCCTGTAGTGGGACTGGGTAGTAAATCTAAAATTGTGATATAGCGAGTTATTGCCTGGTGTGTTTTTAAAATTTGAGCACATGGACCCGAGAGTAGACACATCTTAGTATGTACTCACCTTTGGGCCAAAGATAGATGGCATCATCTTTCTTTGTATGCTGAGCTCCACAGTAGATTGAGGATTTGGGTTGGAAGAAATAAGGTAATTGCCAAAGCCCGATTATCAGGTGGATACACATAGAGCTTTCAAGAGGAACAGATATCATAACTTATCAGTTTAGTCTTACCTTCTCTTTAGGGGGAAAAGAAGTTAAAGAAAGCATCTGCAGCTAACAAAAGGAGCCAGTCTTGGCTGGGCGTCGTGACTCATGCCTGTAATCCCAGCACTTTGGGAGGCTCTGGTGGGTGGATCACTTGAGGACAGGGGTTCAAGACCAGCCGGGCCATCATGGTGAAACCCTATCTCTACAAAAAACACAAAAATTCACCAGGTGTGGTGGTGCACACCTGTAATTCCATCTACTCGGGAGGCTGAAGCAGGAGAATCACTTGAACCAGGAGGCGGAGGTTGCAGTGAGTCAAGATGGTGCCACTGCACTTCAGCCTGGGTGACAGAGTAAGACTCTGTCTCAAAAAAAAAAAAAAAAAACCAGTCTCGTTTACCATATTAAAGCTTCACTGATGGAACAGAATCACAGCCAGCATGAAAGCTTACTAAAGGCCCCACCAGCTTGACAGAAGTATTCCAGTAACTCCAGAAACCCTATCACAGGGCATCTTGCACAGGCTCAGTGCTCAGTGTGGCACTGAGCAGCCCGGAATGGAATAAGTAAGGACTTTAGAGTCAGATGAGGCAAGGTGTGAATCCAGGCTTAGTGGGGTAACTGAGCAAGTTCATTAGTCTCCTTAACCTCACTTACCTCAGCCCAAGGGTGTGTGTCTAAAAATGCCTCCTTTCAGGCCAGGCACGGTGGCTGACACCTGTAATCCCAGCACTTTGGAAAGCCAACTCTGGTGGATAACTTGAGGCCAGGAGTTCAAGCCTGACCAACAGGGTGAAACCTCATCTCTACTAAAAACACAAAAATTAGCTGGGTGTGGTGGCGCACGCCTATAATCTCAGCTACTTGGGAGGCTGAGGCATGAGAGTCACTTGAACCAGGAGGTGGTCTCAGTGAGCCAAGATTGCCACCGCACTTCAGCCTGGATGACAGAGCAAGATCCTATCTAAAAACATATAAAAATAAAAAATAAAAATGCCTCCTTTCTAGGACTGTGGAAAGACTTAAACTAGGTAATGAGTAGATGCTCACTGAATGCAGTAAATGTGAATTCTCTTCTCTTCCCTGTTTTTAGATATGTGATACAGTTACTTACCCATTCCATAATTAGTTTCCTTGTATGTAAAATCAGGGGATAATAATGTCAACAAATAGTTATCTGCTTAAAATTCTTCTGTTAAAAAGCAGGTACGTTCACATGAATAAAACAACCTTCCTTTCCTTTTAAACTCCTTGTTTGGTGTCCTCAAGCCTCTCAGCTTGTTTCAAATGGGAACTTCAACCCAGTGTCAGGTCACGGCGCTTGAGTTGATCTGTCCTCCATGTGGGCTCTGAAAGCATCACCCCTGCAGAGGCTGGGAGCCCTAGTCTTCCCAGGGGATGCCTTGTCTGCAGGTACTGCCCCCAACCTGCTGTGAACTCCGGACCTTTTATTGATCTTGTGTGCATCTGGCTCCACTCTGATACCAGGAAGAATGGAGGCTGCTGGCCCTGGACTTGGTCCTGGACAAATAAATGTGTTTGTCAAAGCCCTTTCCTGACATTGGTTGTCTCTAGCCCAGGTGGCACTGTGGAGGGCAATTAGTTCTCTTTATTAGGGGGAACATTAGGAAGCTCAGTGCTGCCCACCGTGGACACATGCAAAAAGATTTTGTTAATGCAGCTGTTCCTTGCCTTTTCATTATGCTAATGGGCAGCCTGCAAGAAATGTAACTTCCTGTCACTGGCACCAAGCAACACCTATCAAACAAAGCATTGTTTCTTCTCACTGTTGATAAGTGTGACTTGTGGGGGCCAGTGATAGGATGCTCATTTTTATCTGCTAAGTGCACAGCGCTTGTAAAAAACCAGCAGTGGCCTTGTTACCACTTGACATGACACTAGGTTTAGCTGTTTACATTGACACACTGCTGCACCCTTTTAGAGCTGCAGCCAGGGGTCAGATTCATTAGAAAGCGTCAGAGCCGACAGGAAGGCAGCATCTGGTGGGATTCTCTCTGCTCCCGTTGGAAGCAGCAAGGCGCTTGCGTCTTGGAATGGGTGATTTTTAATTCTTTTCTTTGTTATGATTATTTGAGAACCCCTGTTTGTTTCTTTGACTCTACATGAAGAAGATGAGGGAGGAAGAAAGAGCTGGGCATAGCATTCACCCCAGGGATGAAGAAGAATGTTGGGGCCTCCTGTTTGTTGCTTTTCTTTTTGCTGATGTATGGCTGTTTGTGGCCCTAAAGGTCTACAGAGAGGGAGTTAAATGCATGTTTTTCTTGCACAGCAGCAAGGCTAAAACATGGAAGTAAGCTGAGTAAACCTTTATAATTAGTCCTTTATGTCTTTCTCCTTTTGCCTCGCTATTTATTTGTATTGCCTTGGTAAATTTGATGACCATACTTCCCTTATAATGCTGGAAGCCATGTGTGTTTTGGCTCTATGTTGTTATCCTTTGAGTCATTCATGATATCAGGACAATAGCCCAGAATTCTTAGTTCATTTTGCAATCACTGTGGCCAGATGAGTTGCTGATAACCTAGAGCAGCCAGAGTGCTTGTTGCATTAAGAGCCAGAGCTGAGGCCTTCACTCTTGCCACATGTGACTCTATGTCCATGAAACCACATGCAGGACAGTGCACGTGATAGTTGAGAAGTTTCTGGAGACCTTTCAGAATGTTGTGTGAGGGCTCACTGGCCACTGTGGCAGGCAGAGCAAATCCCTCTTACCTTCAGAAGCCTCTGGCACCACAAGCATTGCTGACATATCTTACACCCTGTCACAGCTTCTTAGTTCAACAGACTGCAAAGCTCCTCCACCTGTTCATAAAGATGTAATGATAATCAGTGCATTTTCTCCAAATGGTACACCCATTTTGAAAAGCAGCTACTGTATTATCCTGCCCTTGCCTTTGGAACTGGATCCCATCATTTGTCGAGAATACCCTTTGCCAGGCCTTTTCATCCAGCTGCTGCTCATACCGCACGGGGCAGGGTTGGGGGGTCTGTCTGGATGATTCTTGCTGGGTCATGCCAGGAGGTATTTGGGCATTTCCCTAAAGCCTATCCTATGAACTAAGAGTACCACCGAATCATGAAGCTCTGAGAGGTTTTATCAAGATCAGTCATGGCTTGATCAGTCCAAGCGTTAGGATACCTAGTTTCCAAGTCCAGCGTTGTTCTCCCGGCCTGCAATTTACCAACTGCTTGTCTCACTTAAGAACTGTGCTCATATTAGCACCTTTTCTTTCTCTATGCCCAGTACGTTGCCATGAAGGGAGGATCCCAGGGGCCAGAAGCCAGGGCACCGTGTAGTGTCCTAGAGTGGTTTACGTGTCATTGCAGCCTCCACTCAGGTCTTTTCCACATCCCGGTATGCTGCCAAGAATTTCCATGCACAGGAAGAGAGAGATGTTCATGGTGATATACAGACTTATACAGATGTTTTTCTATCTTTGGGGGGCTTTTGACGCCTTTCCACTTACTTGAATTCACACAGAATAAGTCATATGCTCTTCTGAGGGTTTACTGCTGGGTCAGAAAAACAGAAAGAGTTGCTTTTGGATACTTATGCCCACTGCTGGCCACCAGCAGCTGCAGCCTCCACCGCAGCTGCTTCCCCTCGCCTCCACGCCACCATCTCCCCTTCGTATCCACTATCTCCTCGTCGCTCTGCAGGTCATTTATAATCAGCAGTCATGGCGTACAGGCCTCATTAGTGATATAGCCATTCCTTCAGTGCTTCAGAAATAATCATTTAGAAAAAAATACACGGTTTCCATCCCTTGAGAGCCCATGAGTGATGAATTTATTTCAGTTTGGCTGGCTTGGCTGTCTTGCTCAGCCTTATTTCCATATTTATTTCAACAAACAATGCAGGGTGGGAACAAGAAAACACATGCTGGGTATACACATGTGCTGCATATCTGCTCCCGAACTCAATTCCTCTTGGGGAAGGAGGAAAAGGAATGCCAATGAAAGAACCCTCCATTAAAAAAAAAAAAGATCTAGGTTGGGCGTGGTGGCTCACACTGTAATCCCAGCACTTTGGGAGGCCGAGGCAAGCGGATCACGAGGTCAAGAGATTGAGACCATCCTGGCCAACATGGTGAAACCCTGTCTCTACTAAAAATATAAAAATTAGCCAGGCATGGTGGTGGGCGCCTGTAATCCCAGCTACTCAGAAGGTTAAGGCAGGAGAATCGCTTGAACCCAGGAGGCAGAGGTTGCAGTGAGCTGAGATTGCGCCACTGTGCTCCACCTGGGTGACAGAGCAAGACTCCATCTCAAAAAAATATATATATATAGAAAAAAATAGATTTGTTGGACTTGGATGGGATGCTGTATAGCAGAAGATAAGCTAGTTCATGATTTGTATTTGAGAAAGTGTGGGTAACATGGCAAAAGCAATTGATTCTTAGCCCCCCATCCTGGTAGTGGTGTTTCAAGAGTACTTTTGCCCCTCGACCCCTTTGCTCCTAGAGGATCTGATTTATGTCACAGTAGACAGCAATGGACTTTTGATGCCAACAGATGATCCAGTGCTGCTGTCTGAGTCTTTTACCTAGACCTTGTTCCTTGTGATGAGTGGGGAGGGGCGTGTGTGGGATCACAAGCTGCTCTGATAAGGAATGATGCCAGCATGTTCTTGATGGCAAGTGGTGTCCATGAATCACACTTGCAGATGTGCAAGCCACCTGGCTTTAAGAAATCAGCTCTCTTAAGACCTTTAAGCTTGACTGAGGATTTGGCTAAGGTGTGGCACTTAGCCCACCTGAATTTTTTAGGATGAATGTTTTCAAGTGACTCCAGCCAAGGGTCAGAAGAGAAGATCTCAGAAATCTGTTTAGAACTGTGTTTCTGATACTATGGCAAGGGGCCAAGCAAACCATGACACCATTATTAACCTCACCGTTACAAACCAAGGGAAGGGAGGAGAACACCACGTCTTGATTCTGTGGGGAGGCTTTGAAAGTGGCAGTTCGTGTTTAGTAGTAGTAATAATAATAATAAAAGTGTTTCTGTTTTAGGATGAAAGGAAATAGAACATACAGAACAGTGTCTTCTTCTAGACATAGCAGAACACCATTTTTCCTTTGGAAAACTTGGACAGTGCAGCCAATTTACAAGAGAAAGAATGCAAAAAGCATATTAGAAGAACCAGGAATGAAAAATTTTGATTCAGGGACCTGAACAGCAACACTTTCAGAATCTCTTGTTCTCAGAAATGCATTTTACTAAGCTTGGATTCCTTTTTCTAAGAAAAATGCTTGCTTTCCTCAAACTAAACAAAGCAGGGAGGCTCAGGGGTGAAGAAAAAGATGAACTGAGCAATATCTAATGGATACTCCTCCCCAAAATTTGACTTCAAATGATACAAGACAGAGGGAATATCTCAAGGGTAGAGAACATCTGTAAGATAGGGAATACTTCTGAAATGCAGTATTTTTAAAGAAATCACCCCAAAAAGAAAGCTAAAAATCCACAGCCTGGTTGAAAATTAACTGTAGATCCACTTAATGCTAATGTCACAATTAAGAGTAGCCTTGGGACCAAAGGAGAGTCTCCTTTATTAACAGAGAGAGACTTGTTAGGAGCAGCACATACAAGGTGGCCTCCAGCTACCTGAATCATCCTGTAATGGTGATCTGGGAAAATACGTTTCAACCTAGGCTTGGCTAATGCACCCGTGCCCTGTCTGGAAGCCTCATCTAACCTGGACAGATCTCCCAGCCAGCTTATCCTCTAGCCTTTCCATCTAAGCAGGCAGTACAGAATGGCTCTATTTATCTAGACAAAAAGATTTTTATTATCCTTATAATTTTCTTTTTTTTTTTTTTGAGACAGAGGCTCGCTCTGTTGCCCAGGCTGGAGTGCAGAGGTGCGATCTCAGCTCACTGCAACCTCCATCTCCCAGGTTCAAGCAATTTTCCTGCCTCAGCCTCCCGAGTAGCTGGGATTACAGTTGTGTGCCACCAAGCTCCGCTAATTTTTGTATTTTTAGTAGAGATGGGGTTTCGCCATGTTGGCCAGTCTGGTCTTGAACCCCTGACCTCAGGTGATCCGCCCACCTCAGCTTCCCACAGTGCTGGGATTACAGGTATGAGCCACTGTGCCCGGCCTATCCTTATAATTAATAGTAGTATAAAATACTCCTGTGATGTAGGAGAAAGTGCCTTCCTTTGCCTTATCTGATTGCTGAACCGTGCTCTTGTGGGAAAAGTGATTTTGATGGCGATAGTATTGGGGTTAGTACTGGAGTTAGTAAATGTTTAGCAAGTTAAAGAACTGAAAGTTTCTCATACTGTCTGAGAGACATAGCCAAATAGCAGTAGCAACTTAGTAAGTGTGAATAATGCTGTATTCCACCAAGAACAGCATAGACCCGTGCTCTCCAGCACTCCTGCATCTTTGGAGGCGGGCACAAGAGCCAGTAAGCCGGAAAGGCCCTTGCCATTCTGTCAAAGGAGGACTCCAGCACTTGGCTAACCTCCTGGGGCTGGCTGGATGGAACTACGGTATGCCATTTTTAATTGGTAATTGGACCTCCCCTGAACATGGCATTAAGACAGCAGAAGTTGATAATTGAATAAAGAGGGTCATCATTGTTGTTTTGAATTGGAAGTAGTTCTCATAACAACCCTCTGAGGGTATTTCCTGTCACCACCCTACCTCCTGCCCTGTAATCCTACACTGGAGAGGTCTGTGATTTTTATGGCATTGATGCTTTTCTCCCAACTGCCCTTTCTAGCTTTTTTGCATTTACTGATGAGCTGGCAGACGATAGGCGGGTAACACAGACAAATTGATTGAGGGGCTGAAATGTAGATGTGCATCTGATCTCTATAACACCTTTGGGGTCCTGTGTGAATTTACCTGTTTATTTATGTGTCTGTTATTTTTGGTTCACTGTATAATGTGGTTTATCTATAGAAACTGCCATGAAAGTGAAGGGACAAAATGGTGAGGCTCAATATCTTCTTACTGGCATTTTGACCCTAGAGGGCCAAGGGCCACAAGATCCACCACCTTTATTGGCTTCCCTGATAAGATTCCATGTCATCCTCTGTCTCCTGCACAGTCCCATTAGCACCCTGTGGTGCAGCCCCCAGACCCCTCATCCAGGCATCTTCATGAGTAAACATCAAAAATGTGTTCCTGAATCCCAGCTCCCTAAATTATAATGTTATTCTCTTTTCCATTATATAGGTAGAATGTTTCCCATCATCTTTGCATTTAAATTTACTTCCTTTGAGCCACAATCAGTTCCTTCATGAAAATAATATTTGATTCTTCTGTCATTGTATGAAGAAAATTAAAGGCCTCTTTGGAAAAGTTATATTAAACTTTGGGGGAGATGCAGCAGGATGCAATAGGAAAAACTCTCAGCCGGGCATGGTGGCTCATGCCTGTAATCCCAGCACTTAGGGAGGCCGAGGCGGGCAGATCACAGGTCAGGAGTTTGAGACCAGCCTGGCCAATATGGTGAAACCCCATCTCTACTAAAAATACAAACATTAGCAAGGCATGATGACAGGTGCTTGTAATCCAAGCTACTCGGGAGGCTGAGGCAGGAGAATCACTTGAACCCAGGAGACGGAGGTTGCAGTGAGCCAAGATCATGCCACTGCACTCTAGCCTGGGCGACAGAGCAAGACTCCGTCTCAAAAAAGGAAAAAGAAAAAGCTCAAGTCAAGGAGCTCACCCTACCTAGTTACTCATTTTGCCTCAATGACCACAGGCCCCTGAGTAAAAATAGGGCAGGTTCCTGTTGATAAATTGGAGGAGTCAAATTAGATCATCTCTAGTCTCCTTTCAGCCTTAAAACTATTTTTCCAGTCTGTATAGTATTATCATGGGTATCTATATATTAGGACCCACTGCAGAATGCACTTTTAACCTCAGTCACAGACTAGCCTGTTTTCTGGTTCATAGAAAGCCACAGGTTCAGAATCTGGAAGGAATATGACAAGGACTGAAACAAAATCAGCCTCAGGAAGCCTCAAATAATAAGTGAAAGCTGAGCTCACATGTCTTAAGTCAGTTGGCAGCATTCATTGAGCACTTAGAATTTGTAGCATAATATCAGGTGCCCTGAGGCATAAACTAAAACTCATTCACTACCATCCCAGGACAGAAGTATAAACACACACACAACCAAGCATGCTTATGCATACTGCTGACACAGGGGGCCATCCCTGAGCCGGGATGAAGGGGGTCACCTCTCTTGAGCCTCTGCTCTTAGTAAAAACAGTTACTTTAGTTAAACTTTAGTTCATTCTAGTTAAATCCAAAACACTACGCAAGAACACACATCAGAAGAGGGGATAGCCCCCTTGTCTTGTTCCCCTCTTCCTGTGAGATTTTTCTCAGAGCTGCTTATTTCCTCCGCCAAAGGGAAACATATTAGTAGAACATGAATGAAAGTCCAGAACTCTTTCAAGATTACTTTTCCCTTTGCACTCATCAAAATTAACTTCTTGGAGTACACATAAAATCAGGGCCCTTTTCACGTTTCACACCCTCTCTCTAACTAGACTTAGCCCCTCTCCCCCTTTTCCCAGAAAGGGGTGGTCACCCTTTGATCAATTTTATGACATCTCTGTGGTTGATACAGAGTCGTTAAAGTTATTTTGACTCAAAATTAGCAAAATTCCTAGAGCAATTAAATGCACTGCTTCATGTTGGAGGAACTGTGCTATATTCTAGCGTTCCCCGCATTAACCCAACCTAATGAGGATTGGGCAGGTGTGTGTGAGGGAAGGTATTCTCCAGGGAGCCGTCAGCATCAGCGTCATTTTGGAACTTGTTAGAAATGCAAAGCTCAGGCCCTAGCCCAGACCTACTGAATCAGAGTCTGCGTTTACCAGCTCCCAGTGACTGCTACGCACCTTCAAGAATCGCTGTCTTACAGAAAGCACTGACCAGCTACCGGGATCCCCAGGTCACATAGAGAAGTGGCCCACTCTACTTGCTACCACTACTCAACTGTCTAGTGGCTGGTGTCAGTAGAAGCTACCAGGTAACCCTCCCCTCCAGAGAGCTGCCAGATCTTTCAGGCCCACAACTGTGATCCACAGAATACAGTGTCATATTGTAAGAGGAAGAAAGATCAATGTTTAACCACAGCAGCAGTCCGCAATATCATCAGTTGTGTCTAGTACAGATTCCAATAGAAGTATGTGAGTCCTTTAGCAGAAAGCTTTCGTGTAGGAATAAAGATAACTTTCCTATTAAAACCCACGGTGGATTGAAATCTCATTTCAAAATGGCAGCGTTCTGTATTTGCCATTTCTATTTCCATGGTACCTGTCACCAAGTGACGTAAGTGAGTTTGGACTTTTGTGAGGATAAAGTTTTAATGTCAACTGAAAGTAGGGGAGCATTTCCCCACCCCCAACCTGAGTTTTCCTCTTCTTTCACTGTTTTTTCCTCTTAAAAATCCCAGATTTCCTCCCAGTCTTCAGGAAGCCCACTCCTCCCACCACCAGCCCAATCACAATCTATCAAAGAGGCTTTCTGCTAATTCAGGTCCCCGGGTGAGAAGGGATATCGTGATTCATTCTTCTAAAGAGCTGGTGGAGAGCCCCTGCCACCCCCCCCACCCCATCAGTAGCCCCTGGGGACAGAAGCAAATGGGCAAGTCTGTTTGTCCCCAAGCCCCAACCCCTGTGTAATGATGATGGAGACCTTCAAGCGGCCACCCCTTGGCACTGCAGCCTTTCAATAACAAGGAAAAGCAACAGCTGTGAGAACAAATTCTTGCATGGTAAACTTAGGGCTTCTGAACTCAGAATCAAAGCACTGTATTTTATCATACGCCTTCCACTAGGGTTGTGATGGTCTTGCCAGAAAGTGTTGTTTCTCTGTTTTCTCCTATCTTTTCTTTTTCCCCTTGGCTGACCCCCCTCTTCCTCCCACTCTAGCCTCCACGCCTCTGTTCTCCCACTCCCCACATCGAACATGTACAGATTTTACGGTTCACTGGAGAATAAGTGGCTGTCATTTCACAGACGGGCCAGGATGTAATTAGCCACAATGCATTGGAGTAATGGAACAGATGTCTTTTTGTAAACTGAGTTTGCCGCCGAGCACCGCGTGTGTGTGACCTGCCGACTGCTCCAGGCTCTTCCACGCGGCCCCTCCCCCTGCCTTTCTCTGTCTTCCCGGCTGCCAGGCCCCTGCCCAGCCCCTCTCTGGGTTCCCTGGCCGGAGGCTGGAGTAACTTGCGTGTTTGTGTGTTGACTGTTTTTGTTTTTCCTCTACTTCCCTGGCTGTCTCACTTCTGCTGCTGAGAAGCTGCTGGCGATGTGATGAAGAGTGAGGGAGCTGAACCTACGTTTACCGATGTAGTCATTCACAGCAGAAAAGGTGATACCCCTCTTATGAGATAATTGGTAGTTTCAAGTTGCACTTATTACTGGATGATAATACACCAGCAAAATCATAAATTACTGTTATGCTCTCTGGCCTGTTGTTTTTCTTAACTGGAAATAAAGGAGATGCTCTCCTTTCTTCCGAGGTTGTTATTTAAAATTTAAGAGGAAGAATTCAGGCTGATCACTGCAGGATGATGTGAACAAATATCAGATACTTAAACGGATGGCCGCGTAACCATTGAGATCATTTGTTTATACAGATTACATGATTGTGTCAACCTCTGCCTTTCTGTGCATTTCACTTTAAATATGAAGGTCGCATCTTTAAAAAAAAAATTTTAAGCAATGACTTTTGTACATCCTTACTTTTGAGGCTGAGGATTTAGTAAGTAGATACCAGGCACAATTCCTGTTGGTGGGTCAAGCCCAGAGGAAAGGGTGGGAAACACGAGGTCCATCCGCAGGGGAAGAATGAAGTTGGGAAGAAACAGTGAATAAAGGTGGACAGTGCTTCACTTGTTACAGCTTCTCTTCCCATCCTAGGGGAATGAGAGGTAAGAACGGTAAATACACTCAACTCCTCCCTCAAGCCTCCTGCACATTTGAGGGAAACAATCCTTATTAAAATATGGGAGGGGCTGAGTACAGTGGCTCAGGGTGGTAATCCCAGCATTTTGGGAGACCGAGGCAGGCGAATCACCTGAGGTCTGGAGTTCAAGAGCAGCCTAGGCAACATGGCAAAACCCTGTCTCTACCAAAAAAAAAAAAATTAAAATTAAAATAATAACTGGACACGGTGGCAAACACCTGTAATCCCAGCTACTCGGGAGGCTGAGGCATGAGAATTGCTTGAACCCAGGAGGCAGAGGTTGCAATGAGCCAAAATCGAGCCACTGCACTCTAGCCTGGATGACACAGCAAGACTCTCTCTCAAAAAAAAAAAAAAAAAAGGAGGGATCAACTCCCTGGAATCGTGCTGGCATTCGTTCCTCAGGATATCATGTTGGGTTTCATTGATTTTTTTTCTCCTGGCCACGTGCTCAGTCTCTTGGCTTTGGGTACTCACAGGAGAAGGTGATCCCATACTTGGGTCTAAGGCTAAGCTCCAGTGTGTGCATATATTTGGTTCCTTTGGCAGATGAGAAATAATCTTCTGGTTCTCAACTTGATCACTGGAGTCAGCAAGGCCATACCCTCTTGGTCAGGGATAGAAAATATTGCTAGGCCTTTATCAGTAAACAGAGAGCATTGTATTTATCATATGGGAAAACCAACTGCAATAAGACAAGAGAGTCTAATATTAAAGTCTCTAATTGGGATCTTGGGTTTGAGTTTGGGAGTTAGTGTCAAGGAATCTTCAAATGTTTTCTTAATTTATGTTTTTTTTATTTTAAGATTTTAGGTGTTATTTTTGCCAAAAAAGATTGAAGGATCTTCATTTGGGTTTTTAAAAATCATTAAAAGTGTAAAAACAGCAGTCTAATGTTAATTTTTACCTTGAGTATTTTATCATAAATAATAGGTGGAAATAGATCTCTGGTAGATGAAATTGATTCTTATACTGGTTTAGCAACAAGTAATTGGAAACCTCCTCACCATGGCCTCATTGATCGTCCCTTGATTATGGGAAAGTTGAAACCTCTTCTATTCTCTGAGGGGTTTTGGTAGCCATGATTGTGTCATTGGTACAAATTTGGAAGAGGAAATGCCTCATTTTTTATTGATCTCCTTATAGGCAGAATGTGGAGTACCCAATATGCCCTAAGCACTCTGTCAATATTGCTTTTGTTGTTTGAGTTTCATAACTCAAAGGAATCCTTTGTATCCTCAAAGTACATTATAACCTTCATTGCTAGTATAGCTATTTCTGAATGATTTCTGCTTATTAGTTAATGCTGAGTCAGGATCAGTCCCCAATTTCATAAGAGGTCAGTGATTGTCCGTGGGATCATGTGGCATGCCTCCTTGAGGAAAGGAGAAATAATAGGATCATGTCTTATTTTTATTAATCTTCCTTAAAAATTAGCACAGTGTGCAAAAGTATTTGTTGATTACTTGAACATGAACTAGATTTCCAGAGATATAAATGATATAGGATCATTGATTGTTTTGAAATTACAGATATCTGATACAGCCAGGATGTACTGACATTTTAGAGAATCTTCGGGGAGAAAAAACTGTCAAGGTCCTCCAGCTTGACCTCTTGCCAAGAGCAGGAATCTCCTCTAAAACTCTTTGGTGAGATGACTGTGGAGTCCTTGCCTGTCATCCATTTTCATTTTTTTTGAATATAGAATGATTTGAAAGTCCTTCCTTGCACTCAGGCTGAAATCTATCTCTATAAAACCTCCACTTTGTTCCTATGTTCTGACATGGAGTAAATCTACCCCTTTTTCATAGGCAACCTCTAGAGAGATAACAAAAGCTTTCAGATTTCTCTATCTTCTCTTTCCCAACTCGGACATGGCCAGTTCCTTCCACTATTCCTTGCATTCACATGACTATCTGACCCTGTGTCACAAAGGCTATCCTCTTTCTGACATGCTGATAACTGATATCTTTTAGAAGTTATATTCCCAGATCTGTATATGAAATTCCAAATGTCATTTGACCACTGCAGACTTCAATAATAATTAGCAAAACTTGTTTGAAGCCTAAAGGTGCTTGAATCCATTATAAACCTCACATCTTTTTTCTTTTCTTTTTTTTTTTTTTTTTGAGATAGAGTCTCCCTCTGTCACCCAGGGCTGGAGTGCAATGGCACAGTCTTGGCTTACTGCAACCTCCGCCTCTCAGGTTCAAGCAATTCTCCTGTCTCAGCCTCCTGAGTAGCTGGGATTACAGGCCTCCGCCACCATGTGTGGCTAATTTTTGGTATTCTTAGTAGAGACGGGTTTTCACCATGTTGGCCAGGCTGGTCTCGTACTCCTGACCTTGTGGTCCGCCCACCTCGTCCTCCCAAAGTGCTGGGATTACAGACGTGAGCCAACGCGCCCAGCCAATAACTTCGAGTCTTTCAACATAAATCACATACAGACAAGATTTTCCTAGCACAGCACAAGAGCAGTTAGCGTTTGTGAATCTATTTGGGTATTAATACTTTCCTCACTTGGTAAGATTTGTATTTTTCTTGTCATTGTCATTTTTCCTGCTTACTCTGCCAGTATTCAAGTTGATAATGCAAATGGGAGCAGAGTTACTGTGGAGTTGCCCATCACTGCACAGTGGAATCCAGACCCCTTGGTATGTTCAGCTTCATCATCTGCCTCCTGGCTTCATCTCCTTCCCCTTCCTCATACAACCTCTGCTGTTCACCACGCCAGTTCCTCAAACACAGATTCTTCATGGCTTCACACAGGTTCTTTCTCTACTTGGAATGCTTTTGCCACACTTGATCTGACTCACAAACTTCTACTAGTCCTTAGTCCTTTAAGGCTTAACTCAGGAATCATCTTTTCTTTTCTGTTCTTTTCTTTTTTTAATCCTTCCTTCCTTCCTTCCTTCCTTCATTGCTTCCTTCCTTCCCTCCCTCCTTACTCTTTCTTCCTTCCCTCCCTCCCTTCCTTTCTTCCTTCCTTCCTCTTTCTTCCTTTCTTTCCTTTTCCTTTCCTTCTTTGCTTCCTTCCTTTCTTCCTTGCTTCTTTCTTCTTTGCTGCCTCCCTCCCTGCCTTCTTCCTTCCTTCCTTCCTTCCTCCCTCCTTCCCTTCCTTCCTTCCTTCATTCCTTCCTCTTTTGACAGGGTCTCAATCTGTCGCCCAGGATGGAGTTCAGTGCCGCAATCTTGGCTCACCGCAACCTCCACCTCCTGGGCTCTTCAGGACCACGACAATGGGAGAGGCCACAGGGTTTCCACTTCTTAACCAACCCTTGAAGTCAATGTTCCATGTATATTTTTGTTTTGTGAGTAAAGACCGTAATTCATTATAATAAAACTATGTTGTTGTTAAAAAAAAAAAAAAAAGAAAGAAAGAACGAAAGAAATGCCTCTTCTGCAAAGCCTTCCCTTGCGCACTTTCAACCTTCATCTCCATGAAGTGCCTACTCCACACTACCATTGCAACGTTTATCATTTATTATGTTGTATGCAACTATTCGCTCATTGGCTTAGCCTCTCTAGACTTTCAACTCCATGATGCTCAGGGCTTTATTCATTTCTTGGAGTTCCACTATCCAGACAATGCCTAGTATTTCAGTAGGATTCAATGTGTATGTGATACCTGTACAGGTCCACTAGGACACTTAGCTCTCTCTATTCAAAGCGATCTCCAAAGAGGTTCTATCAAATGCTTTGCTCAAGCACACCCTGGCCTATTAGTGTAGTAATACCGTTAAAAAGAAAAGTGAACTTTGGTGGTAGTTTGTTTGGGTTGCATGTTTTGTTATTTTGCTTTGTTTTATTCTTTTTAAAAAGTTCGGGCTGCATCCTGGTGTCCTAACATCAAGGCTTTCTGACCTGCCTAACATCCACTTCACTGACTATCACAAGTGCTATTATGGCTCCATCCTAAGCCATGTTATAATTGTTTCTTTCCAAATGTTAATGGGTTTATGATTAACTATAATTGTATGTAGGAACCTACACAGAAGACTAATTATGGGTGCTTATGCACTCACCTTTTAAATCCCTACTATGTGCAAATGTGTCAGACAAATAACATCTTGACAGCACCGTAATGACTATGAATATAATCAGTAAATGAAAGGATGCTGGATTCTTCAGTTACAGGTTCACTTTTTCACTAGTTGACACACTGTCACTGTATTTATCACCAATTAAATTTCCTTATAGTAGTTACTTGCAGTAATTTTTGAGGCAATCACCTCAGCTCAAATTGCCATAGCAAACCACATAATCTTACCAAATAGAATTATTATCAGCAGTCATCATCCTCATCAATTCTTTATTAAAGACTCATTTCTCAAACCATTTTAAATTGTGGCTCAGAGTAAGTCATTTATAACCACATTTTGGAAATAGGCACATTATATTTCCACTTCATAAATATGTTTTATTAGTAATGAGTGGTATAGTATTAGATTACTATTAGTATTCTCATCATAGGTTGGAAAAATGCTTAATTAACAAAGATATTGGATTGGAAAAAAATGATTCTGGGCATATTTCTTCTTGACCAAATTATTTTCTGGGGTTTTTTTTTCCCCCTCTAGTCCTTCGTGATTTTTAATTGCATTCACCAATCCCAGAGAGTGTGTTTCCAGGAATCTGCGTAGAGAAGCCGAAATCCAGTAGAAGCACCGGTCCTAAAAAGACATTCCTTTTACTGTGTCAGGATCTTTAGCGTCTTCACCTGAACCCAATCCACAGCACCTTTTCAGAAACCCTCAGCAGTCAGTCTTTGTAGGTGAATGGCATTGCTGAGAACTGTTCCTATTACACATCATAGAGCAGCTAGATTCCTGTCCTGGTTGTGGTCATCTTAAACTGGTATTTGAAATCCAGTGCCGTTTTTTTCTGTCACTCTTTGGGTGTCTTTATTTCTGAATACATATACCTATTTTCCATGTTCTGATTTAGCGTCACTTTCTAGAAGAACAGTGAGTGCCAGAGGTCACTGTGCCAGGGAAGCTACCAAGACATTCCTAATCATGCACATCAGACTCCATATTAACCTTGGGCACTTGCAGCTCTGCTTTAGCCAGATCCTTTTCTGAATTGTTATTACTCATTTTTACCTAGAACTTCTGGCTTACTTTCTTTTTGTCCTCAACTCTTCTTGGGAATCTTCCATTGTTTTTATTTGATTTCATTTGCCGTGGTGCCTTTCGCTTCCCTATCTTGTATGAGAGTGGCATTCTTTCGATTATTTTCCATTCTTCTTCCAAAGGGAGAGGGATCTTTGTGTGATGGCGCAGTATGTGTCTGCAAGGGTCGAGCCTGTGTTCTCTGAAGCAACAAACTGATAGCTAGGTTTGTGGCTGCTTTGCCAACACATAAGAGCATGGGTTTGTGTTTCAGCCTGAATGATGGAGTTCTGGACAGCTTAAATCTGAAGTGGCTTGCTGCTTCCCTAACAGCAGGCAATTATGTTACACTTGGGGAGCCTCTGCACAGGCTGTTCTCATGCAGATAGTTGTCTGAGGGAACAGGAAGAGCGTTCGAAATATGTGAGAGCCATGCGACATTTCCTCAGCAATTGATTGTCCACGATTGTGACCTAATAGCTGACGCCACTGATGTATCCACACTTAATGTTTTGTTCAGGTATCTTTCCCAAGGTCCCTAGTTATGGGATTCGTGCTCATAAGAGCTTCTAATGTGGCCCTTCTGTTCACCCAGCAGGTGAATAATCCCCAAGTTATAAGAAGGTAAGCACTCTTATGAACATAGCTTTAAATAGCTCAGACCCAACTCTGAATTCATTCTGTGAGGGAAAGCTACCCTTTACTGATATTCCTCCTGGCATACACAAGCGAGCCAGCCCACGATCACTTTCCAGGGCAGAAGGGGCATTGACCAGGCATGGTGAGGTGGAGGCCGGGGTCAGGATGGCTCAAGTGGATGCCAAGGGAGGCTGCTCAGTAACAAAGACACTGACAGCACACTCTTCCCACGTGGGAAGGAAAAAGCTTCTCTGAATCAGAGACCCATCCAAGCCAGTGAAGACGCCAGCCCAGCTTAGCCAGAAGATCTACGGCAGATACCCCCTTCCTCCCACAGGGTGCCCATGGAAAAGCCAGCAAGGGACACGAAACTGCTCCCAAAGTGATATCCTGACCCTGAGTTACAAATGAGGATTGATGTTCCACTGAGAAACTATAATGGCCTTATCACAGCGATCATCCTAGTACACCCATCCCTCCTCTCTTCTCCCTTCACATCTGACTGGTTATCTATTGTTCCTCATTGCCAGTGCTTGTTTGAAGAGCTCAGCAGCATTTGCAGGTATAAAAGAACGTGCACCTTTTTTTTCCTTCTCTTCTTCCTTGAAGTCATTGTCTATATTTAGGTCAGTGACGTGATGAGAGATGTTGATGTGTTTTGTACCTCGCACTGCAAATTGCCTCTCCAGATACAGGGGAATGGGGAAGCTCTAATGGCACCAGCTTGTGCTCCGTGCCTAGTAGGAGGAGGCTGCCACCCAGCCCACGGCTGCCTGTGGCGGAGGGTGGGCTCTGCCCTCTGCCACCCACCAACATGCTGCACAAACACATGTGGCCACAGAATCTGGCCTCCCAGATTCTCTGCGTGATGGAAGGGACTCTCATAAAAAGGCGAGAGGGAAGGTCGTAGGAAGTTGCTTTATCCTTTACCTGGAGTCTGTACCCGGCACTCTGCTCTATCAAGTAGAAAATGTGGCCCTGATAAATCCTGCCCACAAAGGAGCTGCGCCTTTTTAACATGCAAATGTTCAACCAGAGAAAGTAAATAGACATCTCCTCCTTCAGGGAACTGGGAGACAATCACAGCCACCCCTCACCCCACCTCCAGCACCATTCCCCTTTGCTCTTCCTATTCTAAGAGACAGAAATTCTAATTTTTTTCCCATCCTTTTTTTTTAAGAGGGAGGGGCTTGCATTAAATTGCGCTTAAGACACTGTCTTCTACCCCAACTTCCTCCCGTCTAGATAGGCTTCATTAATTTGATAAGCCGACACCAAAAGAGAGGGGTGGTGGTGGAGGGGGCGGGGTGCGGCAGGAGGGGCTGCCTAGGGGCTGCCCTAAGGTTTTAGAAGATGAACTGCTAATGATGTTGAAGACGTACCTTTTCAGACTGCACAGTCCCCCTGGAAAATCAGGGTCCTTTTTCACTTACTCTGATCGTACTGCAGGAACTGAAACACAGAGGCCTGGCTGGGATGGAGGGGTGTGTGGGCTGGGGCGGGGGCGGTAAGTAGGCAGATGTGTCTCTAAGGAGGAATCTGAACACGTCAGTTACACAGCTGGAACCGGCCTTTTCTTTAACAGGGTGTCTGATATTGTCATGCTAAAAAGTCAGAAACTAATGGGGGGAAATATAGTAATTTGCTAGGTCATTTATTGGACACTCTTGCCTGATACTTACAAACTAGTGAAATTAGTGCAAATTGGCAATATGAATATTTTGATCAACATCTGTAACCCTTGAATGCAAACCGAGGAGGATGCAAACCACAGAGCTTTTAATATGTCAGAGGTACTAATCTCTGCTAGTCCTTTCCCATCTTCTAATATGATGGAAGCTGATTGTACCTAAGAGAGCCATCTGTATAATCGTCCCAAGACAGTCCCAGTTTACGCCAGTTGTCCTGGTTTGGGTGAAAAATTATACGGTTATCCTAATTATTACCTCTCAGCAAGCAACTGGGAGAAGCTGAGAGATCCCTAGCTTGGGTTTGATTCTATTTTTATTCTCTGTTCTCTTGCACACTTTCAAGATCATTCTCAAACATTTACTCAAAACAAATGTGTGAGGCATTCTGAGGATAGAAAGGCGTTTAAGGTAGGATCTTTTCTGATTGCATTAGTGGTAATATAAGCGATTTACAGGTATAAGAAAAACCTTGAATATTCTTGACTCACAGATCAGAATCACACACTGGCTTATTTCCTTCTGAAATAAATTCCAAGGTGGGGGTGGGGTGTCAGTGGTCATCAGATGTTAAAAGAAAACAACCCAGGCTGTTGAACCCCCAGCATTTCTGCTTCAGTAAATATTTTACTTCCTCCTCAATTTTACCAAGTGACAGTGATTGCTTTGTGGACAGCCAGCTGCTTTGTGGACACCAGGAGCGCTTTGAGCCTGAAGGGTGGGGGTGAGGGTAAATATTTCCAACAGATGAACAGATCTTGGCCTGCAGACCTATCAATGGCTTAACTAGAATCTAAATTAGAATAGCTAATAAACATTCATTTATTAAACAAATATTTATAGAGTGCCTGTTGTGTGCCAGCCACTGCTCTAGGCACTTAAATCTGTGAGCGGATGAAAAAAACAAGAGGAACTCTGCCCTTGTGCAGCTTACGTTCTAGCAGACATTAAGCATCATGAATGAGCGTGAATTACATAGTATGTTAGACAGTTGCAAGCGCTATGGAACAAAGAAAAAGCAGAGCAGGGTGAGGGAAGATGGAGCGATGATCCAGGGCACTAAGCTTAGAAGCTGCTGATGCCTTACATTCCACCCTTGTTCTGCTGCTTACTGCCCAGAGCAGAGCCCACATGCAAACACCAAAGACCAGGAAGGCCAGCACGCACGTGCAGACACACAGAAGCTGCACACGCACAAGAGAAGTGACACAGGCAGCAGCCACAGTTCATGATCTATGTTCCTTCAGCCCTGGCTCCCACAGCCAGTAGTACTCTGTATGCGTGTCTTTATCAAAGAGCATAGGGTTGGAGATGGGCAAGGATGGTTGTAGGCCCTCCCTTTGAGGTGCAGGGCTAGCCTCTACAGTCCCAATTCAGTTCAGGGTTCCCAGCTGGAGTTCTGGGTTTCTTTCTGCCTTTGTCAGTGGTCCATCACATAACCTTCAGTGTGAAACTTATCTATTCCTGACAGTGGTCATATTCATAGAATCTTAAGGTACAGGTATTAAAATCTGGCTGACTTGCATGATGAGGAATCATTTACTGATTTTCTAAGAAGAAAGAAGCCAGCAGTATGAGATCTTTAACACTCAGTGATACTCCAAAGACAAAGCCGCGCAATGTCCAATATATTTGGTCTATTTCATTCTTCTTAAAGCTATGTTTTTTTCCCTCCTGTCATGTGTTCTACAGTTTCAGCTGAACAGGAAGGACCAAGGTAAATGCCCCCAGGCCCCTGCCTGGTTTTGGAGCACTTTAGGAAGAGATCTTAGGCAAACTATTTCTTCTGCTCTTCAGAATCAGGGCTGTGCTTCATGCACCACAGTAAAGATGATGTCATCAATTTGGTGAAAAAACAAAACAGCAAAACAAAGTTCTGATTCTTCTCTCCCACTCATTAACTGGAACTGAAATTGGGATTCCTGGCTTCTGCCCTGGTGAGGGTTTGCGATGTGGAGCTGGTTCCTGGAGTAAGCTTGTGTTTCCCAGTGCAGGCAGCCATCCTGCTAACATCTTGATGTTTGTGTGTGCTTCTGCAGCTGCTTTCTTTTTGTTCGTGGTCGCTCAAAGAAAGAAGGGGATTCAAAGAGAGCTCCAGTTCTGATGGAGCAGATGCTGTGCTTCAGTATGAGCACTTACTCTGGCAGAAAAGCCCTGCTCATATGTCTGGAGCCGATAAGGGGACTCCTGAGACTCAAAAGCATGAAGCCTGATTCTTCCTCTAGCAAACTTGTTGCCCAAAGGGGCAGAATGAGGAGTTCAGGAGGCCTGATGCCCAGAACTCACCCCAGAAACTCAGCACTAATCACAGAACAGGAGGTACAGCTCCAGCAGCAGCTCAGTCACTGAGCCATTGTCTCTGTGGCCTCTACTCCCATATTTGCCACAATGATAGCAATATTGATGATGTTGAGGATGATGGTGATGCTGGTGGTGGTGGTGGTGGTGGTGATGGTGATCATGATAATGATGATCCTGATGATGATGATGGTGATGATGATGGTGATGGTAATGATGATGGTGGTGGTGGTGGCGATCATGATCATGATGATCCTGATGATGGTGATGGTGATGGTGATAATGATGATCCTGATGATGATGATGGTGAGATGATGATGGTGACGGTGATGGTGATAATGATGATCCTGATGATGGTGATGATGGTGATGGTGATGGTGACGATGATGATGGTGATAGTGATTGTGATGATGATGGTGATGATAATGATGATCCTGATGCTCGTGATGGTGATGATGGTGATGGTGATAGTGATGGTGATGATGGTTATGGTGATGATGATGATGATGGTGATGGTGATAATGATTATCCTGATGATGATGAAGGTGATGGTGATGATGATGATGGTGATAATGATTGTGATGATGATCATGATGATAATGATGATGATCCTGATGCCCATGATGGTGATGGTGATGATGATGCTCCTGACTTCCAGATGCTTTACCAATAGAAAGGGCCAAGAAAGCTGTGCAAAATTTAAGAACTTGTCCCAAATAGATGGTTTGTTTCTGGTTTTATCAGCTCTCCAAATATTGAACTCCATAGGCAGTTGTGAGCATGGAACTAATCATTTAAAAAAGTAAGTACTTCCTGGATGCCTACAATTCATATAGTACTGGGATAAGCATTTTATCTGACTTAACCCTCACACATCTTTTGAAGATGGGCACTATTGTCCACATTATGCAAATGAGAAAAGTGAGCCTGGCACATTTTTTTGTTACTCAGCTACCATGCTGCAGGCAGATTTTGAACTTGGAAGTGGCCAGTGCCAATGCCCAGGCCAACTTCCCTGGTGTTCTCCTGCTCTCTGCCTCTTCTATCCTTCAAGGGGCGTGGGGGAGAAAGGTGTGTGTCGCACCAGGGTCCTGCTTACTTAGATTAGCATGCTGCCCTAATACTGTGATCCCCAACCTTTTTGGCACCAGGAACAGTTTCCTGAAAGACAGTTTTTCCATAGACCAACAGTTGGCTTGGGGGATGGTTCCAGGATGAAACTCTTCTACCTCAGATCGTTAGGCATTAGATTCTTATAAGGAGCATGCAACCTAGATTCCTCATATGTACAGTTCACAGTAGGGTTTGCGCTGCTATGAAAACTTAATGCCACTGCTGATCTGACAGGAGGTAGAGTTCAGAGAGTAATGCTTGCTCACTGCCACTCACCTCCTGCTGTGCCACGTGGTTTCTAACGGGCCCCAGACTGGTACCAGTCCATGGCCTGGGCATTGGGGACACCAGGCCTAATACATATGTTTACAGCCTTTGTAACAGACAGTTCATCTAGTTAATTTGAAGAGAAACTTAATGATCTGCTCCATACAGGCAGAAAAAATAATCCATCCTATTGTGATAACAATAGATTTACTTAGATAACAGAAATTGCTGCCTCCAATCAATTTGACAATGGGTTTTCTCATAGGAAATTTCAAGCTGTGTCACCAGATATTTGAGAAATGAGTATGGAACACATGAAATATGAGTAGAGAACAGTTTAGCCATATGTGGAGAGCTCCTCAAAGGTGGCCCTACTCCTTGACCTACTGATTCTACTTAAAGAAATATTTTCTTAAGAATATAATTAGAAATGTATCACAAATAGATGTATAAGGATGTTCACTACAGCATTATTTATAGTGGTGAAAAATTGGAAAAAGGACCTATATGACCAGAAGTAGAGAACTGGTTAAGTAAATTATGGTATATTCAACTGAAAGAATATTTCATGGCTAATAAAGTATTTTAGAAGAGTGTTTGATAACATAGGGAAATGTCCATGCTGTAATAAGTGAAAAAAGTTAGAATATAAAACTACATATGGGCCGGGAGCGGTGGCTCACGCCTGTAATCCCAGCACTTTGGGAGGCCGAGGCAGGCAGATCACAAAGTCAGGAGATGAGACCATCCTGGCCAACAAGGTAAAATCCCGTCTCTACTAAAAATACAAAAATTAGCTGGGTGTGTTGGCGCACGCCTATAGTTCCAGCTACTCGGGAGGCTGAGGCAGGAGAATCACTTGAGCCCGGGAGGCAGAGCTTGCCGTGAGCCGAGAATATGCCACTGCACTCCAGCCTGGCAACAGAGCAAGACTCCATCTCAAAAAATAAAAAAATAAATAAATAAATAAATATGATCATAATATTTTTAAAAAGTGAGAATGTAAATAACTTGAGGTTGGATTTTTGGTTTAGTGAAATGAAGACTAAGTATTTGTTCCCATAACTCAGTCTGAATCTAAATGAAGAATCAGTCTTTGTTCCCATAAACTAAAGATTACTTTCCATAACTAATGTCTCTTAAAGATTTTAGGAAATCACCTAGAGAAAGTGTTGGCAATTGAAGAAATACGTTCTCTCATCAGCCTGAGTTCCCAGTGAAATGAGTGATAGGATAGTTCAATATCAGGCTTGAAGCTATTAAATACTTCATGTTTCTCTTTAATTTTCTTCTTTACCTTAAAACATATTCAACCAGAAGTTATTTTCTGATAAAAGGTGATATTTTTGTAATTTCATGTTTCTTTAAAAGCAGTCTCTTTCAAGAAAAAGCAGAGGTATCTATGACATTCGGGTCACAGTTCCTTCACTGCTATGATATTGACATAGGTTGGTCAACTGACAAACCTTTACCTGATCAGAAAAATGGCACATTAGAGATTTGCACAGCTAACACGAAGGATGTCTCATATCCACCATCCTGTCTAGTGGCAGTCATATGGATAAAGGAAGCAATTTCTTTTTTATACTACGGGTGAGAGATGGAGAGAGATGTAGGGTATTGGAGTTCTGAGTATACCATCATTGCCTGAATGAGAAAGCTTGAGTCATCAAAATACTATCTTATGGGAATCAGAGTGGAAGAAAATTGGTGTGTTCTTCAACACATGGGAAAACAGCTGTAAATGAGAACCATGCATGTCCTGGAAGGACTTTTGACATAAAGTGTAAAATATCAACAATCAGGGTCAGTTAAAGAAAGTCTTCATGGGTTGGGTACAGTGGCTCATACCTGTAATCCCAGCACTTTGGGAGGCTGGGGCAGGCGGATCACGAGGTCAGGAGATCAAGATCATCCTGGCCAACATGGTGAAACCCTGTATCTACTAAAAATACAAAAAAATTAGCTGGGCATGGTGGCGTGTGCCTGTAGTCCCAGCTACTCGGGAGGCTGAGGCAGGAGAACTGCTTGAACCTGGGAGGTGGAGGTTGCAGTGAGCAGAGATCGCTCCACTGCACTCCAGCCTGGCTGGCGACAGAGTGAGACTCTACCTCAAAAAAAAAAAAAAAAAAAGAAAAAGAAAAAGAAAGAAAGTCTTCAGATCTGAGTAGGATTAGATTGGAGAGACATGTGAGTCAAACATTTGTAGAGAAGCTACCAATTTATACTTAGCTGTTTTTACTAATCTTGCTTTCATAATCATATCTCTGAAAACACTTGAGTGTTTAGAAAATAGTCATAACTACCTGTGACCACTTACCTGGTGGCAGTATAGTCCAACTGGAAAAGCATACCCCAGAAGAGGTAAAAAGTGAGCTGAAGGCCAGCCTTGCAAATCTAGCCAATCAAATGATTGTAGACATCACACCTGTCTTCCTTAAGCCAAACCTGAGAAAAAATAAGATATTGAAGCAGCTTCATGCAGGGGATACAATTGGAGCCATGCTACCTATGGAACAAAATACTAGCCTCTTAGCATTACCTTCAAGATTATATATAATCTGACTCTAAATACCTTTCAGCTTCCTCTCTGTCTCACTATGTCTCTCATCACTGCAGGAACACTGTTCTTTCTCTTTCTCTTGAGTGAGCCACACACTTCAGGGAGCCAGAGCCTCAGCCCATTAAGTTCCCTCCTCCTGGACTGGCCTGAATGCTCTGCTTCTTTTCTTTGCTTGTCAAGATCACTCTCCCCGCTCCAGGCCCAATCAAATACCACTTTAGCCAGAAATTATCCTTCTCTTCCATACCTGTAGGTTTTATGCCTGCCTTCATTTCATGCCTATTTTATTCGGTCTTACATTTTTGCCGGCTGTTTGTTTCTCTCCCCTATCGGATGGTTATTCATCTGCATGCACCTCTGATGCTAAGCCAAATGAGTTCATACAATAGGCGCTTAATAAGTGTTTGCTGCATTTAGTCAAATATAATATACCATATGAATATTAAAATGTTTGATACAGGCCATATGTACAACCAGATTTTCCAGACAAAATATATGAAGAAATATGACCATGGCTGTAATCCCAGCACTTTGAGAGAGCGAGGTGGGCGGATTGCCTGAGGTCAGGAGTTTGAGACTAGTATGGCCAACATGGTGAAACCCTGTCTACTAAAAATACAAAACAATTAGCCAGGTGTGGTAACGCATGCCTGTAATCCCAGCTACTCAGGAGGCTGAGGCAGGGAAATTGCTTGAACCAGGGAGGTGGAGGTTTTGGTGAGCCAAGATCACACCACTACACTCCAGCCTGGGCAAGAGAGCGAGACTCCATCTCAAAAAAAAAAAAAAAAAAATTAACTCAACTGGGAGGGTGGCCTCACCAGCACACACACAGGCCTGAATCATGACTGGGGAGTGACTAATAAAGATCATGGGTTTCTTAAAAAAAAAAAAAAAAAAAAAAAGAGGTCATGCATTGAAGGATATTTGCCAACAAAAACTTGGAGAAAAGGAAGGTGTGATCCAGTGGGCATGGATGGGTGGGTGTTTTTTGAGAATAGAAATGGGAAGGTTCACAAGGAACATACATAAGAGGAACAGCTAAGGGAATCAAGGTGGCTGCAGTGGGAGACTGGCTAGGAGTTGATGCAAAGACCGTTTATAGGGTGGTAAAAGGGAGTCCTATGGTCAAGGTTAGACACAAATGGACATCACGGATCTGTAAAAACAGAGTCAGGAAGCGGAAGTTCAGAGTAGCCAAAATGAAAATTTTTAAAAAGGAAAACATCCATTTTAAGATTATAAGCATATGTGTATGTATTATTTGGAACAAAGACATAAAAAAGAAAGGATTAGGATTGTCGTATCCTTGGGAAAGGTAATGCAATGTTTAATTCTTATAATGCTCTACCTTTTCCACTGAAAGAATGCAATCTTCCAATTGGAGAAAGTTCATCTTATATGTTTAGAAAGAACTGGAAATCA
Organism: Cacajao melanocephalus; assembly: GCA_963573385.1. NCBI lineage: Eukaryota > Metazoa > Chordata > Mammalia > Primates > Pitheciidae > Cacajao > Cacajao melanocephalus. The sequence continues at coordinate 121,053 of CAUYLG010032923.1, forward strand.
AGGTAATAACAGAACATTTAAGTACTTTATATATATATATATTTTTTTTTGAGACGGAATCTCATTCTGTTGCCAGGCTGGAGTGCGGTGGCATGATCTTGGCTCACTGCAACCTCTGCCTCCCTGGTTCAAGCGATTATCTCCATCAGCCTCAGCCTCCCAAGTAGCTGGGACTACAGGCGCACGCCACCACACACAGCTAATCTTTGTATTTTTAGTAGAGATAGGGTTTCACCGTGTTGACCTGGATGGTCTTGATCGATCTCTTGACCCAGTGATCCACCTGCCTTGGCCACCCAAAGTGCTGAGTTTACAGGCATGAGCCACTGCACCTGGCCTAAATTAACAAAGTTATTTGTTCACTTGAACATTCACTTAATATTACCTACCATTATCTATCCTGATTCTATCATGAATCAGGCACTGTACCAGGCAGGGTAGGAACTATAGATTTAGTTGGCTTTGGACAAGTTAAAATCTCTACATCTTAAAAGTATAGCCCTGGGTATTAGAATAAGATCACAGATGTGATTATCAAAGGACTAACGTATCACCCATGTAATTCACTACCTAGAGTCATTACCCCTGTTATAGGTAACCGGGTTTCCTTTGGTCTTGTGTGCCAATGAATTCTACTCTTATTAGTGGGAACTCTGGCTACTTATGAATCTTTCTCATTTCATGAGTCATCTCCACTCTTAGACTCAATCAGCCAGCTCTCCTTGTGTGTCTATTTTTGTGTTATTTTTATCTCACAGCCATCAGTGTCTGGGCGGCACTGCTGAACATTTCTTTGAAGCATTGCTTCCAGTGGCTATTCAGTGGTTACCCTACTTTATCTTTCCATTCAGAAAATTAGTTCAATTTTCTGCTGTCATTTGTTCTCTAAATAAAATGTAGCACAGGAGATGTATTTTTATGCTAGGTAGTTTCAGTAGGTTTGACACATTTGACCTAATCACATTTTGAATTAGACTTCATTTCCGCTAAAATACCACTTATTGAGTTATACGGGTTGAACAAACTGCTTGGTGCTGGGGTATAAAGATGAGGAGCTTACCATCTTGTCGGGGGCTGGGGGAAGGAATATACCTTTAAGGTCCTTTCGTTGATGCTAGCCTGCCAGTTTTCACTGAGGCTGGTATGGTTAGTGGTGCTAAGAAAACTGCTCAGAATTCACAACTAAATTCTAAGTACTGCTTGAAATTTTATTATGTGTATACCAAATAGCACTGTCCTGTTTTTTGCTAAGCTGAGTTGTTACCTGATAGTATTCTTTTCCCTCTTCTAAATGAAACAATGGGATTTTCAAAGCTAAATTTTCATGTGGAACCAAAAGTATTAACTCACCAAGTCCCGTCGATTCAATCTCTTACATATTTCTCCGTCTTCACAGCACAACTCTTTCCCTCTTCCCCTGGGCTTTTGCCTCTGGCCCTGTGTCCCTCCAATCCACTTACTACACAGCAACCAGAGTGAATGTTCTTAGATGGAATTCTGATTATACCACTTGCCTGCTTACATCAGTTCAATGTCCTGATGTCCTTTGGATAAACTTCGTAGTTTAAGGCCGGGAGAGGTGGCTCATGCCTGTAATCCCAGCACTTTGGGAGGCTGAGGTGGGAGGATCACTTGAAGTTGGGAGTTTGAGATCAGCCCTGGGCAACATAGTGAGACCCCATCTCTATAAAAATAGCCAGGCATACTGGCTCGTGTTTATAGTCCCAGCTACTTGGGAGGCTGAGGTGGCTGGATAGCTTAAGCCCAGGAGATTGAGGCTGCAGTGAGCCACTGCAATCCAGCCTTGGCTACAGAGCATTACCCTGTCTCAACACGCACACACACACCCACACTCACACTCACACACAGACTCTCGCCCCTTTAGAATCTGGCTGAGTGTATGTTGGGAAATCTCCAACATAGTTATTAGATTTGGTGCTATCCCCAAACTTCTCTAAGAATTGGTTCATGTAGTCCTTGATATTGATAAAGTTTCCTTGAAACACACCATGGTGATAACCAAGTATTATGCACAAAATCATGATTGCTAAGTTTTCTTTTATGATCACTTTCTCATTAAAATAAATAAATAAATAAATAAATAAATAAAACTTTAAGGCTTGTTTATAAAGTTCCCTGGTCTTAGATTTTAGTAACACTGTTTAACTAAGTAAAGGAAACAGCCTTAATTGAAGGACCACAGTGCTCACAGGGAATGAGACAGATAATCTCTTTTATTGCTATACATAGTTCTTGTACCCAAAGCTCCTAAAAAGGTTTCCCTGAAGCAAAAGTTTATGCATATAAATAATGGGTATTTCACTCAGTTTTCTTGCTGCCAAGGAAACCGTCAGTGGATGTGCATACACGTTTGCGTCTGTTATTTGCTGTTGCCTGGACTCTCACCTCTGGGATGATCTGTCTAACAGCAAACTAGTACTTGCTGTGTTTGCTTCACAAGACAGCTCTGCATTTGTTACTCACAAAGCATTGGTCTTTATGTGACCGTGTGTAGTGAACAGCCCAGACACGATTTCAGCCTGCATAAAACATGCATGTCTCACTGCTCACTCCATCTCCGTGCTCGTGCTGTGAACTTCAGGAAAGGAAGTGAAGCGTTTATTCTTCACATTTCTGGTCAATTAAAAAAAGTGGAAACTTTGCCATTTGCTTTCAGGCTACATCAACATAACCCTATGTTGAAATAAGGGGCCAAAGCTGCTGTTCACATGGGTCAAACACAGGAGTCTTGAACATATTTGCTGTCACAGGACTCAAGTGGGAAGGGCATGAGAGCTCTCTGGGGAATAGATTATTGGTAGAGGTGGGAGGGGCTCATTAACTAGAAAACTGCTCTCCTCATGCCACCCCCACCCCATGCATTCTATATTTCTTTGGTTGAGATTCTCAGTATTTGGAGGGTTTTGTTGAAAGAGGATGCGGGAGAAAGGCATTGTGCTTTTTAAGGAAATAGTCTTTTAGATAAAACTAGAGATTTGTTTAGCAAAAGTCCATTTTACCTTCAAGAAAATACCAAGAGTCAACTCTTCCTGTGAATTCAAGTTTAATGTCAGTCAATGCTATGGGGCTTTCTCTACGGATGTGCCTCTCTGGGGGCAAGAAAGGTATGGGAGAAACTTTTGTATTGCTTAAATTTGCTCATATAATTTACTAGCCAAGGTATTTTGCATCTCTGAGTAATGGAGCAGTAGATGGCTTTGCAGACTTCTGTCAAAGTTCCACTCTCTGCCAGGGCCATAGGAAGGCATCATGCTTACTAAAGGCATCAGAGGAAGGAAAAATTGATATAAGACCATGAATCTTTTTGTTAAATTTGTTTTGAGTGCTTACTATGTGTCAGTCATTGGGCTAGGTGCTAGGTTTTGAGGACATGGCATGTTCAAGAACATCAATTCTGTCTTGAAGTCTCAGCCAGTCATTGATGCATTTTAAGCAGAGTTGTAGTTGGTTCAGTGGTATGTTGAATGAGTTTTGAGGGTCTAGACTGCAGATGGGGAGTCCAGGAATGAGATGGTCATTGTTCAAGAGAGAACTGATAAGGATCTGACTAAGGCAGCAATAGTGGAGATAGAGAGGGAAGAGAGATTCAGTAAGCACTAGGAAGCAACCTGTGCAGGCGTGGTGCATGAGGAAATGTGTAGGAGAGAGAAAGGGGCAAGCCTGAGATGACTCACAGGCTCTGGGTTGGACCATTGGGTAGGCAGTGTTACCACAGTGTGTGTACCACGGTGTCCCACAGAGATAAACAGACAGGTTATAATATCAATTTCAGAGGCATAGCAAACCATGGTGAGAAGATAGGAGACAGAACAGCAGAAGAACATATAACTAAACAATAGTTTGACTGGCTGGGTCTCGTTCTTGGCTTTGCTACTAATTGTGTGTGATCTGTGGAGAAGTTTCTTAACCACACCAAGCTGAAGTTCCTCATCTGTGAACAGGAGCATAAAAATAGTACCTACCATGAAAATCTTCAGAGATTACATAAATAGCTTATTACAGGAACTACAAATAAATAATACTTGGTGAATATGGGGTTAGTATTAGAACTAACTGCCTTCTAATGTCAGAGAGGGCTTCATAGTGGTGGGAGCATTTGACCTGAGTCTCAGAGGATGAGTAAGCATTAACCAGGAGAAGAATGGGGGAGGAAAATACAGTATTTAAAAGCAAGGGGCCGGGCGCAGTGGCTCACGCCTATAATCCCATCACTTTGGGAGGCAGAAGTGGGCAGATCATGAGGTCAGGAGATGGAGACCATCCTGGCCAACATGGTGAAACCCTGTCTCTACTAAACTATAAAAAATTATCCAAGTGTGGTGGTGTGCACCTGTAGTCACAGATACTCAGGAGGCTGAGGCAGGAGGATCACTTGAACCTGGGAGGCAGAGGTTGCAGTGGGCCGAGATCATGCCACTGCACTCCAGCCTGGTGACAGAGCGAGACTTCATCTCAAGAGGGGAAGGGGGGAAAGCAAGGAGCTGTTAAAGTGCCTGATATTTCTGCAGAATAGAAAAATGTTGTCAGGGTATGGTCGCTCATGCCTGTAATCCCAGCAATTTGGAAGACCTGGATGGGAGGATCACTTGAGGCCAGAAGTTTGAGACTAGCCTAGGCAACATGGCAAGACTCCATCTCTACAAAAAAATAAAAAAATTAGCTAGGTGTTGTGGTATGTGCCTGTAGTCTCAGCTGCTACTTGGGAGGCTGAGGTGGGAGGATCACTTGAGCCTGGGAGATTGAGGCTGCAGTGAGCCACGATTATGTCACTGTACTCCAGCCTGAGTGAAAAGCAAGACCTTGTCTCAAAAAACAAACAAACAAAGAAGCAGAAACAAAAACAAAAACCCAAAACAAAAATCAAAAAAAAAAAAAAGCAAAAAGCTTTGGTGGTATATTGAGGCCAGTATAAGAAGGGACTGACTTGTTTGTCATTTAGATTGTGGATTTAAGATGGAATCTTATAAATGAAATGACCGACTTCCATTCAAGGATGGTACACATTTTGACATTCCGTTCATCTTCTAACATACAGCAATGACAGACAAAGAAAAACACAGAAAGCCAAAAGGGATAGTTAGGCTCAGAAGCATGGTCAGCATCTCTGTGGATCAGAAGTGAAAACACGGCATGACTGAAGCCATGAACCCGAGGGGCACCTGGTCTGGAAGCAGGAGGTGGTTTGCCTTCTCCTGCAGGTTAAGGGGTGGGGGTGTAAAAAATGTTCCACTAAATGTGGGGAGAGCTAGGTTCACTCCTTGATGACAAGGGAGCTTCCCCACTTGTGAAAGGAGCTAAAGATAACTGGAGAAAACAATTGCCAAACCACTGCCTGAGATGACATATTTTGCTAGTTGTGGGCCTTGGGAGGAAGGAGATTCAGACACAGGCTCCAAACTGGGAACTAAATTCAGTCACCAACTGGATCAGTGACAGAATATACAGATGTTTCTTGACTTACAATGGGGTTACATCCTGATAGATCTGTCATAGGTTGAAAATATCTTAAGTTGAAAATGCATTTAATACATGTAATCTACTGAGCATCATAGCTTAGCATAGCCTGCCTTAAACATGTTCAGAATACTTAAATTAGCCCACAATTGGGCAAAATCATCTAACACAAAGCCTGTTTTATAATAAAATGTCGAAAATCCCATGTAAAGGTATCATACCGCATAATGCTAACCCAGGGAGATATCAAAATTCAAAATTGGAAGTGTAACTTCTACTGAATGCTTATTGCTTTTGGTTTTGTAATATCATGAAGTCATTGTAAGTCAAAGTATCTATCATAAGTTGGGGACCATCTGTGCAAGATTCTCTGTGATTAAATCAGGATATTATTGTAGAACTAGTTCAGCAGTAAGTAGAGGTAACTTCTAAACCACAAAAGAGGGAGCCATAAGCACAGATGGAAAGAGAGAGACACAGAGAGAGAGAGAGAGAGAGAGAGAGAGAGAGAGGCAGACACAGAGAGAGAGAATGCCATAGAGACAGACAGTAAGGCAGAGAAAGAGAAGACATAATACTTTTTCACTTGCAACTTTGCAAACTTAAATTTTGTTATAGCCTGGATATTTGTGTCCCTCCTATTCCATCCCCACAAATTTATACATAGAACACCTAATCCCCAATGTGATGATTTTAGGAGGTGAAACCTTTGAGAGTTAATTAGGTCATGAGGGCTTCACCCTGATAAATGAGATTTGTGTCCTTATAAGAAGATACCACAGAGAGATTATTTTCTTCCTGGCCATGTGAGGATATAATGAGAAAATGGCCATGTGCAAACCAGTAAGAGGGCCCTCACCAGACACCAGCTCTGCCGACAGCTTGATGTTGGACTTCTCAGCTTCTAGAACTGTGAGATAAATATTTGTTGTTGAAGCCACTTGGTCTATGATACTCTGTTACAGCAGTCCAAATTGACTAAGACAAATTCCAAAACACATTTAAAAATAATAATGATAAAAAAGATAGAATATAGAATAAAAAATTAGAAGATAGCTTCATTTTAAATTAAATAAAAAGTCAAAAGCTTGACAAAATGTCTAAGTACAAGGTTCAAAGAATCTTTTAAAAATTTTTGAAGAAAAATCAGGCACCAATCAAAGTATCAGTGGATTTTGAAAAAGTTAGATATCTCAGAAAAGAAAATTCCTTCCTTGCAATAGCTCAATAGATGGCATAAACATTGGATACATTCAAAAAAGAGTATTAGTAACTTGGAAACAGTTTTGAAAAATTCATACAAGACATAAGTAACGTAGAGAGATAAAGAGATTAAAAAGCTAAGATGGCCAGGCGTGGTAGCTCACACCTGTAATCCCAGAACTTTCAGAGGCCGAGGTGGGCGTATCACAAGGTCAAGAGATTGAGACCATCCTGGCCAACATGGTGAAACCCCATCTTTACTAAAAATACAAAAATTTTCTGAGTGTGGTGGTGTGTGCCTGTAGTCCCAGCTACTCAGGAGGCTGAGGCAGGAGAATTGCTTGAACCTGGGAGGTGGAGGTTGTGGTGAGCCGAGATCGTGCTACTGAGCTCCAGCCTGGTGACAGAGCAAGATTCTATCTCAAAGAAAAAAAATAAAAGCTAAGATATGGAAGAAAAATCACTCATCTCTAATGTTAATCTAACAGTAGTCCCAAAAGAAGAAAAGCACTATTTGAAGACCTTTTAAAATTTTCCATGTTGAAAAAAGATGCATTATCAATTAAATAGAGCAGAAAATTGAGCAGTATAAATAAAGAAAATTGAGCAGTATAAATAAAAATAAGTCCATAACCGGACCCATTGCAGTAAAGTTACAGAATATCAAGGATAAGAAAGCCTTAAGACAGTGAGATGAAAAATCAAGTATAATGAGTGATAGACTGATAGCAGAAATCTGATCAATGTGATAGTTGTTAGAAGACCAATGATCAAAATGGTCAAAGTGCCAGGGGTGGAAATACTTTTATACCTACCTCAATTATCATTCAATTTTGAGGTGAAAATAAAGGCATTACAATACACACAAAGACTGAGAATTTACTACCTATTGACTTTCATTAAAGGGACTCTTCAAACAGGCACCCATCTAAACAGAAAAGTGGATCCAATGGGAAGCTATATGATAAGTGAAACAAAGATGATCACAGAAATAGGAAAACTTGTGATTTCTAATCGAGAAATAATAACTTAATCATAATAAATTTATGGTTTAGAATAATAATGCACTTAACATTTTTAATGGAAAAATAAGTATGTAGACTGCAATAACAAGAGAGTAGTCATTCAAACAGGAGTTACAGTATGCTAAGTTATGTTATATTTATGGTGAATTTAGAAATACTAAATTAAACATCAGAGAAATCACATGTGAGAAAAAGAGAAAAATAAAAATAAATGAAACCAGTTAAACCAAAACCACAAAATAAAAATGCCGTTAAATGTAAGTAGATTAAACTCACCTATGAAAAGGCACAGATAATCTTGTTACATAAAAAAATCAAAATCTAGTCATTTGATCCTTATAAAAGAAATGGCAAAAAACAACCAACCAACCACATAGAAAGTCTGAAAATAAAAGGATGGACATACTAACAAAGTTGTGACTACAGCAGCAAAAATTAAAGAGAGATATAAAAGATTTAGGAAACAATAAGCAGTTTTGATTTAGGTTTAAGTAGAATGTACTGTGATTTAACTGTGTCCCCACCCAAATCTCATCTGGAATCGTAATCCAAATTGTATTCTCTGCATGTTGAGGGAGGGACCTGGTGGGAGGTGATTGGATCATGGGGGCAGTTTCCCTCATGCTGTTTTTGTGATTTTGAGTGAGTTCTCAAGAGATCTGGTAGTTTGATTAGTATCCGTTGCTTCCTGCTTCTCTTCCTCTCTCTCCTGCCACCATGTAAGACGTGCCTCACTTCTCTTTCACCTTCCACCATGATTGTAAGTTTTCTGAGGCCCCCTCAGCCACACAGAACTGTGAGTCAGTTAAATCTCTTTTGTGTATGAATTACCCAGTCTCAGGTAGTATCTTTAAAGCAGTGTGAGAATGGACTAATACAGAATACTTACAAAATTTGATTATGTAGTAAGTCACAAATAAATGCCAATAATTTCAAGAAATTGGTATCATAATCATATGTTCTGAACAAAATGCAACGAATTTAGAAATTAAAAAAAAAACTAGTAAAATGTTCCCATATGTTAAGAAACCTATAAATACACACGCAAATATCTCATTGGGTATAAAGAAATGATTTAGAATGGAAAACCAGGGAGATACAAGTAAAGCAAAATTCACAGTAAATGTCTAGCTCTGAATGTTTTATTATAAAAAAAGCAAAGATATAAATAAGATAAACATCATCTCTAGGAGCTGGAAAAAGAATAACAGAGTAATTTTTTTTTTTAATTTAAAGAAATAAGGATCATAAGAGCAGAAATTAATGAAAGAGAAAAAAATGAACAGGTAGAAGGAGACACAGAAAAGATTTATGAAATTCTGGTATAGGAGACTAAAACATATTCCTGGTTGTAGAGAGCTAAATTTTATATATTGCAGGAGGGTCTGTAAGTAGGACACTTTGGAAAAAATGTGGGAATATCTAAAAAGTTAAAGATGCACATATCCTATGACCATGGAACTTTACTTCCAGATAAATATGCAGCCCAGAAAGACACCTGCATATATGCACAATGAAAGTTATACAAAATTGTTAATTGTGACATTTTTGTAAAAGCATAACATTGTAAATAATTTAAATGTGCATCAATAGGTAGAGATAAATTGTGGCATTTTTCTTCACTGCAGTACTATGCAGCATTGCAAATGAACTAGAGATACATGTATCAACGTGAAAAACTTACAAAAACATAATAGTGAATATTAAATGTCCATATTGATGTTATTACTTATAGTTTTGTTAAAATATTATTTATGGATAGTAAAAATGCAAGGAGGCTGGGTGTGGTGGCTCGCGTCTGTAATCCCAGAACTTTGGGAGGTCGAGAAGGATAAACCTCTTGAGCCTACGAGTTTGAGACCAGCCTGGGAAACATAGTGAGACCCTGCCTCTACAAGGAAAAAAAAAGCAAAGAAATGATCAACATCACATTCAAGTTAGTGTAATGTGAGGAGAATTACGGGGAAATAGAAAAGGGGAGGAGTACACAGAGAGATAACAGGATATTTAATTCCCTTAAAAATAATCTCAGAAAGTAAGAAAAAAGGCAGAAAGAAATGGACAATCAATGAGTTAGAATATGAATATAATTGAAGCCTTTGATACTGTATTGTTGAAATGCTTTCTGAGTGTGTATCTGTATGTAACTGCAATAGAAGGGTTTAAGCACAGAAGCTTGGTTTTGAGGGAGGTCTGTGGCAATCTCTGTCCTTTGGCAGTGCGCCTTCCTGCTACTATCATGACGCCTTTTTTCAGTGAAGATTCTTGAAAGAGTAGTCTGCAACGCTGTCTTTATTTCTCCAATTCCCACTCGTCTCTCACCCCACTCGGATTGGTCTTGTAGCACCACACAATAGTTAAACAGTTTTTGCTACATCTTTAGTGTATCAGTTATTTCTGTTTTCTTTTTCAAAATGGAGTCTGGCTTTGTCATTCAGGCTGGAGTGCATTGGCATGATCTCAGCTTACTGCAGCCTCTGCTCCTGGGTTCAAGCAATTCTCCTGCTTCAGTCTCTCCTGAGTAGCTGGGATTACTGGTGTCTGCTACCACACCCCACTAATCTTTGTATTTTTAGTAGAGACAGTGTTTCACCATGTTGGTCAGACTGGTTTCAAACTCCTGACCTCATGATCTGCTTACCTTGGCCTCCCAAAGTGCTGGGATTACAGGCATGAGCCACTGCGCCTGGCCAAGAGCACCTAGTCCTTTGTATTTTTAACACTGACAATATTGGAAGGTTTGGACCTAACTTTCCCCGGTATTCCTACCTCTGCTCCACAACAACCCTCTCTCCTGCTTTTCTTTACTTTTTCTTTGGTTGTTAACTACACAGTCTCCTTGATGAGCTCCTGCTGCTTTTCTGGGACATGTTGGTTTTCTTCTGGATTCTGATGTTGAGCGTTTGTCATTTTGTACATTCTCTGGGTGATCTGACCGCAACACGAGACTTCTACTCTTTATACAGTGACAAGTCACAATGTTACATTTTTATTTCAGATTTTCCTCACAATCTCTAACCCCTTAAATACTACTGCATACCAAGTATTTCCACTTAGATGTCTCACATGTTTATCAAACTCAGTATCTTTACTACTGAAACTATATATATATATATATATATATATATATATATATCTCTGTATATATATATATATAAATATATATATATATATATATATATA
>CAUYLG010032924.1:0-42352 GCA_963573385.1 Cacajao melanocephalus
TGTGTGAATGAATGAATGAATGAATGAAATGAAGGAGTAAATAATTTTTCCGACTGTGACCATCACAGATAATCTAGTAATAAGGAGATGACAGTAATGCCTAGTGATACTGTCATTAGAAGTTTAAATGGTATGATAAAGGGGACAAGCAACATCAGCAATGCCTGGCTCTTGCTAGTTTAAATTTCATGAGAAGCACCCTCGGCCACCCGCACTCCTTGTGGATGTCAATGACTCAGATATCTGGAGCAAGTGCTTGCTTGGGATGGATGGTGCTTGGGGTAAATAGTTTTAGAAATCATCTCTGCTGTGGGGAAAGAACATACAAGCCAAGTAGACTTTTATTATCTGAGTTATCATTTGGCTATAGTTTCTCTCCCCAAAGCTCATTTCCCTGCAACTTTCCCTGCTTTAAGGGGATACCGAGTTTGTATACTTTTTGAGCTGCTTAGAACTATGCCCTTGGGTGAGTTACTAAACCTCTTGAAAGGCCAACTTCCTCATTTGAAAAGGGAAGATACTGGCACTCTGCCTCAGGGTTACTGTCGTGCAAGTGTGTGGCACAGAGAGAGCACTGGACAGACAGCTACAGTCACAGGAGGTTCTGGGCCCTTCCTGCTGTCCAGACACAGGCCCAAAGCTGAAGCCAGAAGGGCGCAAGTACCCCTTTCTGAAAGAGGACAGGTGCCACTGAACTTCCCGTGGGTGACTTCATTCCACTAGAATCTGGAAAACACACCGACACCCCCATCCCAGGCCAGTGAACAGCAGGAAAGGACCCGGAGAAGGGGAGGGGTTGGAAGCCACCTTTTAGAGAGTGCTGTGTTCAGAGTCAGATGATATTTCCTCCCTTCCTTCACTCTTTGTCGCACCCAAGCCAAATGAAGGTGCTTTAAGACAGTCATTCATTAAGATTGTGGGGACCTGCCAGGAGGGCAGCTGGGCATCTTATTTCCCGCCAGTCCTTCTGCAGACCCATCGTAGGCGTGCAGTGCTGCAACAGAGCTGCAGAGTTTTGGGGGTGTATTCTGGGAGTCTAGAAGTGCCCTCCCACTCAGGGTAAAAATAGGGGGTGTTGACATGTGGGCCCTAAAGTTGGGGGCTTTATGTGAACTTAGGGACTGTTTCTGCCTTGGGGATCTCGGAGAGGGGGAGGGGCGCAGCTGGAGTGGCCCAGGCCAGCAGGGCTTGGCAGCCAGGGGTGCAGCAAAATGCAAGGAGGAAGGCGACCTCACCCCATCCCAGTTCGCAGACCCCAGAGGGGGCTAAAAAGAAGCCTGGCTGTTCCTATGGCTCTGTGTGAAGGGGCTGCGGGGGGTGGGGGGTGCTGCTGGAACCTGGCATGGGTATCTGCCTTGGAGAAAGGAGGGCACAGATTTCCGGCCCAACAAGAGGGTGTCAGGATAAAACGAAACACTGTCCCCTTGCCTTCGATATCCACAGATATCACCTACTCAGGAATCAGTCTTTCATCTGGCTCTGCAGAGCCACAAGTCCAGATGAAACACTAGAGACACCAGCCAGTTAAAGAGACCTCTGCCACCCATTCTTCTTCTCTGTGCCCAGGCCAAAAAAGAACAAGCCATATCTCAGAAATGGCCCATGAGGCACCAGCACCCACTGCAAGTTCACAGGTGGAGGTGAGGATAGCTGTATACTTGCAACTAAACAGACAGGACTAGACGACTGGACTCATTAAATCGCCATTAGATAGATGGAGCCGGAGCAGTAAGTAAGGGAAAAGACAAAAAACATTCCGTATATGTATGCTAAGCTCCTCAAATCATGAAAATCAGGAATCTATATACATACTATTAGCATAAGAAAGTCTAGAATGATGGTTTAGAGGGGGTTTCTGTTTGACAGAGAGTAATTTACTTAACTTCTCCGTGCTACATTTTCCTCAAAGAGCCAGAGCAGTAGTATAAGGCGATAGTGGTTTATGGTGATTAAACTCAGTGATTAGATAAAATTCTCGAACTCTTGACCTTGTGATCCACCCGCCTCGGCCTCCCAAAGTGCTGGGATTATAGGTATGAGTCACTGCGCCTGGCCTGATCAGGTAAAATTCTTGGAATGATGCCTGGCATACAGCAAATGCTCCATAAATGCTGTTCTACTGCTATTCTTAAACCATGTTCACCTTAAGTACAGGAATAGAACCTGAACTATCAGGCTCATAACGTATTAGCTAGCCCAGCAAGTTTCTGGAAGCAATGCACAATCCCATTATAAAGCAACTCACAGTTTCTCTTTGTGTGAGAAATCAAAACACTTCTGGAGACACAATAATGCATAGTACAGTTCTTGATTTAACACAGAAACCTAGAAAAAGGTATTTTCTTGGCCTGAAGTCTACCTATACTCACTTTTGTAGTTCCCATGGAAGCTGGATTGGCACAACCCCATAGACAGTGTATTTTTGGCCTGGGTTATTTGGATTAGCAGCTTGCTGTTATCACATAAACTACCTCGTTCTCTTTGCTTCTCTTCATTGCATACCTAAGTAGATACAGCCTTTTTCCTTTCAGCTGCCAGGAAACATTTCCAGACAGAATGCCATGTCATTTTCTAAAGTAATAATACAATAGAACTCAAGGCAACAGTCAATATGAATGAAAATGACACAAATATAGAGACACAATCTCAGAACTGCAAAAACAAAAAATAAAGCTTTCAATCTTCAGCCCCAGCCATCTGATCTCATTGATTTCCGTGGCCGTGTTCCTGGCATCTGTTAAAATGTTGCCAGAGCCAGTGGAGCTTGACCTGTTAGGATGTTAATTTCTCTGCTATCTCCCAAAACACATTGCGTGTTTATGAACTCAAGGTTTAGATTCAATCACACGTGAGCACTTGCCTGTTTGGGCAGCTGGACTTTTGGATGATGAATATGTAAGAGCTGATGGGTAGGTTACACCCTTTTTGGGTTTACTTTCTGCAAAAAAGAAAAAATATCTTGGTAAAAAATTAAAATACCTTGGTAGGGTACTACCTATTAGCCGATATTACATCTAGTAATGAAAGCATTTCTTCTCCCATCCGGAGGGAATACTTTTACAAGATGTGAAGGAGAGGGTGAGCAGTGTTGCCTGGAGGGCCTAGGTGGGTGGAGAAGGATCTAGTGCATTATCTTGCCAACCTTCCTACTGGCCAAGGGATTACAGGATCATGAAGCAGAAAGAACAAGGTCTCAGGAAGAACCTGAGTTTAGGAGTAAGACAATCTAGGTTTCTGTTTCTATTTTACCTTTAATTGACTGCCCAAACCTTTGAGGCTCTTGTTTTTTTCATTCAGAAAATAGGAATAATGACATGGCCCTACTTACTACACAAAGTTATAGGCATCTAATGGAAAAAATGTTAAGATGTTTTGGAACTATATATCTCCATAGAGATGCAAAAATTTGTTCTGGTGTTACCTATAAATGCCACGTGTATGGGCTCACTTACATTACTTCACCTCATTAAAATCACCTGGGGAACAGGACCTGGCATTTCCAAATCCTCCGCCAATGTCAAGGCCTGCTCCAAATGCCAATGATTGAGGTTATTTTAGGCCCATGGCTGTAGGCCACACTTTATCTACAGAAAGTGAGGAAGAGAAATCTTCTCTATTTGTTGTTCTTCTCACATCTAAAACCTGATGATGTTTTTTTTTCTGTTTCTATTCAGAAGGAAAAGAAGCATGAGCTCAGTTCCCTGAAATGTGGATCAAAGAATAAAAGGGAAGTAATAGGGGGTCCCTCACTGACATTTCATACCCCTGGACTGTGCAAAGATCATGTGGGTCATAAATGTACATCTCCCTTTTCACTCCCTCTCTTAGCCCACCAAAGTGAACTAGTTAAGGAGCCCAGGGGCGTATGAAAATTAGAAATGAAAACCTAGAGAAAGGTCATGGTGGCACCCGAGCCTTCAGAAGAGGATTCGGACATGATCCAGTTAAATTTACTGGCCATGAGCCTCTGAATAGTGGGAAGCGTTCCTTGGCTGCCGGTCAGTTATCAATCCTTATGCTGCAGTGAGCTCCTAACTCATCCATTCAAAAGAGGCTTCCAAGTGCAGAAGCACAAATGTTTATTATCATTGGCAAAAAGTATTTTCGGTTAAATGTCACTAGGTCACATGAGGAGAGATGGAAGCCGAGATTTATAGAGAATAATATCAGCAGATTGATTTTCACTTAAAAAGCCCAAAACATCTCTACTGCCATAGAATTAATTTTTCTTTTAAACCTCTGTTGGGATTCTTGGATTGCAGACTGAGCACTTGAGGCTGAAACAATCTTATTTAGCCAGGATCTACTTGGTAAACACCTATGAGGAGATTATATTTCTCTTTATCTCAACATATTTGTATTCTAGACATTAGTATTTTCACATGGCTCCTGTTTTGAATTTTTTGTTACAAGGCAAAGACCCAGAAGTACTGCGGTTGATACCCTTCCACTATCTGACAAAGAAACCAGTCTAATTTGAACCGTGGGTGTGTAGAATTTGGCAGGCAAAAGGAAACAGGGATTGCTCAAGTTGAGAAGAATAATAAAAGGTCTGTTTGTTGTTTTGTTACGCCTGTAGTCAGTGGAGGATAGTAGGGGCTTGAGGCATGGGGTGCCTAGCAGTGCTAGAAAACCACCCAGATTGGAAGGCCCATTACCTTATAAAACATTTCTCTCTTCCCTATTCAGTTGGTTTTCTGTAAGTGGCTCCTTCTCAGGACAGTCCCAAGGTGCCTAATTTTGTTTGGAGGCCAGGAAGTTGGCTACAATCTAGTTTAAAATTCTTAGAGAAAATGGGAGATTCAGGTCTAGAGTAGCATAACTATAAGGTGTGCATAGAATATTGTGTTGTACTCAAGCACTACCGTGAACATGTCAAAAGCTTGAAGAGCTCCCATTGGGGAATCTCAGAAAATATAAAAAGAAAATATAAAAATACAAAAAGAAAAATGAAGATCATAGATGATAACATTATATTTTTAAACACAATCTATGAGTCCATAGTCCACTTAAAAATAATAGGTGCACAGGGAGAAAGAAAATCTTCTTTATATAAGAACACTAGCTAATAAATGTGGAAGGAATGATGGAATTAGAAAAAAATTATAATTTTGCAATTACTATTGTAATACTTGCTACAGTGAGGATCAGCAATAGATGTTAAAATCATTGGGTAAAATTTGTTGGGGAACAAGCTACTCGAGCATGTTAATGTGTCACCCTACAGTTGCTTATTAATTATGAGGTAGCTTTGCCATGGAGAGATATGGCAAAGTATCCAGTGAATCAAACTTAGCATTGCCAACAATGGAACAGACTGCCTCTTGATATGGCCATTGTGTATGACACAACGGATATGCTATGACAATACCTATCTATCCACTTACCAGAAATCTCAAGGAATAAGGCTCTAGATATGAGGCACGTTTGGCATAACTAAAGGACTGGTTTTAAAACTCAAGCTATTAAATGTAATTAATGTAATTAAAAATCTGATTGGACTTACAGATAGCTGCAGTGTAATTAAACAAACAGTTGGAGCCTTTTAGTATTTTCAGATTTAACTTTGTGGTGATTTATCATGTAATTCTAATTTATTGTCTCATGATCCTAATTATCAGAAAAACTAATGCTTCAGATTTTTATGAAATGAGGCGGACCATAAACAAAAACCAACAGCACAATGAAAAAAGCATGTTTCATCTCGTGGTACGTTTAGCAGTGTTTCTCCACTGTGGTCATACCTAAGACGATAAAGGATTCTCTCCATCGTGGTAGGGATAATGACTGGACACCGTTGGAATAACTCCCTTTATAGCCAGATTGTCCAGCAACCTTCCGAACAAGTATTTTCCCTCCTGAATTATCAAGCACACCACTATGAAGAAAAAAAATAATTTTTGAGGAAAGAACAGAAGTATTTTTTGACATGATCAACAGACTAGCAAACCAGTTGCCATCTTTATTTAGACATAGGAAAGTAGCAAGGTTAAGCAAAGTTTACCTTGATGTGAAGCCCAACCCACAAGAATGGTGCCTCCATCACCAGGCCCAGCATCTGAGCTCCAAGGTTGAATGTCTTTCTCTTTCTCCTTACAGGAGCTGATTGCTCTCTGCGATGAATTTCTTTTTTTTGCCACCATGCCTCAAATTTCTTTTCCTTGGTTTTCTCATTCCCACTAGCTCTTTTAAGTAAAACCTCTTTCTTGACTGTTTCTAATTTGGTTTTGTGATGTCACAGAATTAATTTAGTTATTGCAAAGGGTGATATAAAATGATGAAAAGTAAACACTCCTTTTATTTTGGGTCAGGAAGGAAAGGTGTGCAGCCAAGTTAAACTCATTTAAAAAGGATTCCCAGGCCGGGCGTGGTGGCTCACACCTGTAATCCCAGCACTTTGGGAGGCCAAGGCGGGTGGATCACCTGAGGTTGGGAGTTCAAGACCAGCCTGACCAACATGGAGAAACCCCCATCTCTACTAAAAATACAAAATTAGCCAGGGATGGTGGCACATGCCTGTAATCCCAGCTACTCTGGAGGCTGAGGCAAGAGAATCACTTGAACCCGGGAGGTGGAGATTGCAGTGAACCAAGATTGTGCCATTGCACTCCAGCCTGGGCAACAAGATCGAAACTCCATCTCAAAAATAAAATAAGGTTAGAAAATAAAATAAATAAAAAAGGATCCCCAAAAGACTGAAAATTGTTTATTTAATTTCTAGGATTTTGTAAGGTTTTAGATCCTGATGGGACAGTGACTGACATATGAATGTGTTTTCTTTTATGTTAGGCGGGATCTCCATCTGGTTGCTAAATTGCACTTTTTCATTGTCATATCTTGCCTCAGAGCCTAACGTGCATGGCTCCTTTGGGTATGGTGTAATTTATGGTCTGGGAAGATGTTGATTTCTCCCCATCAACACCCTTCCTTCCCTCCAGGAGTGAGAGTTGTCACTTCCTGCCCTCTCACCTTCCTGATGAGTCAATAACATTCAACCCTCAACCTCCCAATGGCCTAGAAGGAAAGAAAGTGGTAATAATACTCAACATGTAAAGCACTTAATTGCTTTAAAACTGTTCTCACGTGTGGTGTCCCACTGGGTTCTCCCAGCAAATCTGAGTTGTAGAATGGAGGGAATGCTGTTATTCCCATTCATTCCATAGAAACAGACTGTGAGAGGTTGTGTTTTCTAACTAGAAACTTGGGATTTTCTAACTAGTCAATTGCAAGAGGGATTTGAACCCAGGTCTAACTGACCTTAGGTCCTCGGTTTATTCCTGTTGCTCGCATCTACCTCTCAAGGGTTCCAAAGCACAGGCACCTCCCGAAGCCAACTCCTCCTCACTTGTTCTCTTCTCTCGGGGCTCCCTGTGATTGAGTTCCCTCACATCTCCCAATGGCAGGCAGGCTGCCTCAAACGATGCTGCCGTTTCACCCCAAAAGAACTGGTTCCCTCTGCCTAACCAGCCTTGTGCTGCTATCAAAGGGCAATGAGTTCCCAATTTCTCCTTCTCCACGGAGATTCTGACATGACTTTGCTACCTCCTTCCCTCCTTAGAATCTTGTTCTTACAACTTAAACTCTGGTTTTGTTCCATCTTGTGCTATTTCCTATAAATTTCTGGAGTTTATTTTGTCTCTCAACTAAGTGAAAATATTTCTTATGGAAAGGACAGTATTTTATGGTCCCGTATACGAAGGTGCCACTGACACCTGCTTTTGAGAGCCAATTTTATTATTTTTATTTTATTTTTTTGAGACAGTCTCGCTCCTTCGCCAGGCGCCAGGCTGGAGTGCAGTGGTGCGATCTCTGCTCGCTGCAACCTCCGCCTCCCAGGTTCAAGCAATTCTGCCGCCTCAGCCTCCCAAGTAGGTGGGACTACAGGTGTGCACTACCACGCCCAGCCAATTTTTGTATTTTTAGTAGAGATGGGGTCTCTACTAAAAATACAAAAATAGGATGGTCTTGATATCTTGACTTCGTGATCCACCCGCCTTGGCCTCCCAAAGTGCTGGGTAAATTACAGGCGTGAGCCACCATACCCAGCAGAGAGCCAATTTTTTTTCTTCAACTTTTATTTTAAGTTCAGGGGTGCATGTGCCAGATATGTACTTTTGTAACATAGGTAAACATGTACCATGGTGTTCTGCTGCACAGATCATCCCATCACCTGGGTATTCAGCCCAGCATTCATTAGATATTCTTCCTGATACTCTCCCTCTCCCCATCCCCAACTCTGACAGGCCCCAGTGTGTGTTGATCCCCATCCTATGTGTCTGTGTGTTCTCATCAACTCCCACTTGTGAGAACATGTGCTATTTGGTTTTCTGTTTCTGTGTTAGTTTGGTAAGTACAATAGCTTCCAATTTAATCCATGTCCATGGTCCATGCAAAGGACATGATCTCGTTTCTTTTTGGCTGCGTAGTATTCCATGGTGTATATGTACCATAGTTTCTTTATCCAGTCTATCATTGATGAGCATTTAGGTTGATTCCATGTCTTCGATATTGTGAATAGTGCTGGAATGAACATGTGTGTGCATGTATCTTTATAATAGAATGATTTATATTCCTTTGGGTATATACCCAGTAATGAGATTGCTGGGTCAAATTGTATTTTTGCCTCTAGGTCTTTGAAGAATTACCACACTGTTTTCCACAATGGTTGAACTAATTTACACTCTGTGAGAGCCAATTATTATGCTTTCAGGATTGGGTGAGCTTGTTGGCTTGACATTGGTAGGTTGGAATTAACAATGGTGAAAATATTTATATGGTGGGAATTGGCAAGTCAAGCCTATCTCACCCCTGCATTAGAGAGCTTGTTGTTAAACATTTACCAGCACACCACTGACTCAGACTGAAAATTCTAATAATTTTTTAAAATTTATTATCTTAATAATAAATTTTTATTAAATTTTATTTTTTATTATTTTATTAAAACTTATTATTTTATAATTTATTATTAATAATAAATTTTTAAAAATTACCCAGTGTTCTCTTTACTTATTACTATGGGAGATATAGAAACAACTGGTACCTTTTTCTTTTCCTCCAGATAAACTATTCTGTCTTGGATTTATATCCCAGTATACCACGAACGTGTGCATAGCTGCCCCTCAGCGAGGGAAGCCCCGCACCACCACCTCCCTTACCTCAGGGCCTGAGCATCCCCTAGGCTGTTTTTAGAGAGTGGGGAGGGGATTCTCAAGCTGGACTGGACAGCTGAGGGTTATGTAAGACTGAAAGCCCAGATTTGGGAACAAGCATAGATGAAGAACTATTGTGTTCTCATGAGATTTTCCTGTTGGGGCAGAGAGAAGCCTCATCTTGGAAGTGGATACATCCAGGGCTGATCCCAGGGAAGTCAATTGTCCTTAAACCTTAGGAAGCATCAGCAATGCAAAGAAGCAGGATGCACAGGAGGCTTGATCAATATAGGAGATGCTGGAGGAGGGAGAGAGTCTGAAAGAAGCTGTGGTTCCACTTATGAGGCAGATAGGGGCTCAGAGCTATGGTAATTTGGTGAATTTATGTAAATACCACCTCATCATTTGTATCACTCAGACATAAGCACTTCATAGATATTCTCTGGAAGAGCAAACCCAGTTCCACTCCTCTGCATTCCTCAGGTGCCCTGCATGGTGCTGAGCACGACCTTGATGTTCACCTCCTCCCTGATTCCAGGGGACTGGGATAACTGAGGGTCAGTTCCTTGGCTCAGAGAGAAGGGATAGTTCACCAGTAGGCCAGGTGTCAAATTGCTGCTGTTCTGAGGGTGGGCACTGGTCAGAGATCAGCGTGAAGAGTGCCCTACATGGAGCTGGTCTTTTCATTGTACCTTCTCAGAGAAATCTCTCTTCTCCATTGCACTCGGCCCCGCTTTAAACACAGGAGTTAGTTTAGGATAAGCCTGAGCCAAAATACAATGCCTCAAATATGTTCATTATCCCTTTGCTTTGAAGGAATCAAGGGAATTTCTTGTACTAAGACCTCCGAGCATGATGTAGAATATGAACATTAAATCCTTTAACGCAAATTAATCTGAATTTCTAAACCAAAGTATATTGTCTCCAGTTTCCCACTTCTGACTGTCAGGACTCTGGCAGGACAATGGTTATAGGTCCCCGATGTACTTTCTGCTCATGTTCTCTATATCTTAAATCCTGCCTTCTGAAAATAGATTCGCTCTGTGTGAAAAACAAAACTGATAGCTTCCAAAATTACTATCTGTTTTCCCTTAAGACTTTTATTCATCCTCCCTATGAATAGTGATACTTCTTTCTAAGTAGTTTTTCCACTTTATCAGTCACTGGCCTGGGAAGTCACAGTGGCACTCAGTTACTCAAGCAGCAAATTTTGTTTTTTGCAAAACAAGCAAATCAAGCTCTTCTCTTCTGCCCCTCTTCCCTCATGTATATTTTCCCCACCGAGTTCCTACCCTCTAACCCAAATGCTGGGATTGTAGAGCCTTGGTTCTGTCCAAGGCTCTGCCCTTCTTACTTTCTCTGCAGGGGTGCATGTTTCCACCATAAAGCCTTTCCCAGCTTTGACTACTGTGAAGTCTGCACCCTGCCCCCAGTCCTCACTTTGTACCCTAAGCAGTGCTGGGACTCCCCCAGTCCTTATGTAAATATATCACCTGGGCTCCAGGCTGGAAGTAAGGGGGCATGAGTTTTAAACATCAATGTGGATCTAACTAGGAATTTATTTATTTTGAGACAGGGTCTCACTGGGTCACCCAGGCTGGAGTGCAGTGCCATGATCTTGGCTCACTGCAGCCTTCACCTCCTGGATTCAAGTGATTCTTGTGCCTCAGCCTGTTGAGTAGCTGGGATTATAGATGCCCACAACCACACCTGGCTGATTTTTATATTTTTAGTAGAGATGGGGTTTCACCATGTTGGCCAGGCTGGTCCTGAACTCCTGACCTCAGATGATCTGACTGCCTTGGGCTCCCAAAGTGCTGGGATTACAGGTGTGAGCCATGGTGCCCGGCCCTAACTAGGAATTTGATTAGCTTTTTAATGCCTCAGTTTCTCATATAACAAATGAGGATGCTAACAACAGCCTCATAGGCATGAGATGCTGCTAGAAGGAGAGAATCATAGTGCAAGAGATCACATGTTATTTTAATGACATCTTTGGTGAGGTTAAATTTACTCTTGTGCCTCTATACTGCCTTGGAAATGTGGAAGTGCAAGAGAGAGCCAGCAAGTGCCAGAGGAACCAAGAACAAACCATCTAGGATCAAAACTGAAAAAATGCAGGCAACCTTAAAAGACAGGCTCACCCTTTGCAGCAGATGTCATTTTCTACACAGACACTGGAGTGTGTACAAAGACACAGACTGGAGAGTGCGATGGTGCTGGTGGGCTGTTAGTATGTGTGGGAGGCATGCATGGGTGTGCAAACATTTCTGTGTGTAGATTTGTATAACTTTTTCCTAAAGTGATTTTAGGGTGAAAGTAAAATATTTTTATTTCATAGTCTGAAGTTATGAAATAGCATTCAGTGATTTTTATTCCATAGTCTGGAGTTACAGAACAGCTTTTGGTGTCATTTTTAAAAAATGTTTTACTACTTATCCTTAATAGAGCATTTGTAGTCCCATTCCCAATGAAAAACCAGTTTGCTCCCCACCCCTCTGTAGTAATGGGGAAAAGATTAGTATAGCCAATGAAATCTGCTAGTAATTCTTAAACTTTATTTTATGCATAGTTTTTGTCTTACTGCTCCCTCAAATTTCAGCGAGCCTACTAACTAGACATCTTGAAACAGAATGAATTTTATATATTTTCTCTCCTCTGCAAAGGTACAACTAAACAATCAACTGACTTATGTGCAAATAAGGAAAAGGAAAAAGATACTAAAAGTCTGAATAATTCATAAACTTTATTCAGCATCCAGTAACCAAGTGTTGACTCCTAAGTCACATCTCAAAGCTGTCCTGGGAAGCAGTTAGGAGTACAGGTGCTGCAGTCAGCTGGACGTGGGTTTGAGTCCCCACTTTGATACTTTTTCATAGTATAGCTTTAGAAAGGTGATTCACCCTACTTCATCTTTAAGATGTGGATAAGAGTGATAGAAACTGCACAGAGGAATTATTGTCAGGATTAAATAAGTTAACAAAGGTGAAGTGCTTGGGACATACATGCTAATCTTAATTCCAAAGATATTAAGTAAACATGTATTTATGTTTTGACTCTAAACTTAAGCAAAAGTGGTATGAGGATTCTGTGAAGGTCTCTTCATTTAGGTAGTGACTTATTCCAAAGTATGCCAGGCCTCGTGTCTTCCTTCCTGGATCCCAGACCAACAACTGACCAAGTGGTTTTACCCATCACCCTTCTCCACTTTCCCCATCCCCATTTTTCTCCAACCCGTCACCATAGCTGTGATATTTCTTCCTCCAAACTTTTGGGCCTTCCTTGGTAACATCTCCATAATTTCCTTGCTCAGCACATACAGGTAGAAAAAATGAGTTTATATCATCAAGAACTTAGGTTACGTTGACATGAACATGAAAGAGTAAAATTCTCTTCCTCTCCCCATCAAAGTGTAAAGAGAAGTCAGTTGTCCTTTTTTATAGAGTGCTATGATAAAAGATGCAGGACCATGCGTGACTTCTGGGTCACCCATCCACATTGAGGGTGACAGAGAAAACAGGATGCTCAGTTAAGTCTGTACATTTTTCAGGGAAGGGGACAAGATGATTGACTATACAGCTGGGAAGTGCTTCTCTCACTGAGAAAAACCAAATATCAAGTAAACCATCACACTTTGAACAAATGTTTTGAGAGAAAATATTGAAAGTCAATAGAGATGCAATGCAGAACAGAGGCAGAAAAAAGGAGGAAGCCAGCAACCTTGCACGAAATTGCTGAGTGCCAGGACAGCTCCTAGTCTGAACAGGACCTGAGAAAGGTGTGAGTGAATGAACTGTGGGGCAAGGAAGCTCGTCGAGATTCAGAAGAAAGTTGAAACCCAATACAAGGAAGCCAGTAAAATGATCCAAGAGTTGACTACATAGTCATTTTAAGAAAGAACCAAACAGAGCTTCTGGGATTGAAAAATTTACTATAGGAATTTCATAACACATTTGAAAGCATTAACAACAAAATAGACCAAGCTGAGGAAAGAATCTCCAAGCTTAAAGACCAGTTCTTTGAATCAATGCAGTCAGACAAAAATTAAAAATAATTTAAAAAATGTAGAAAACCTCTGAGAAATATGGAATTATGTAAAGAGACCAACCAAATGAGACCAACCAAACTCATTGGCCTTTCTAAAGCGGAGAGAGAGTAAGCAACTTAGAAAAGATATTTGAGGATATATAGTTCATGAAAATTCTCCCAATCTCACTGGAGAGGTTAACATGCAAATTCAAGAAATTCAGAAAAATCTGTGTGAGATACTATACAAGATGACCATTCTCAAGATAGATAGTCATCTGATTCTCCAAGGTCAAAGTGAAAGAAAAAAGTCTTAAAAGCAATTAAAGGATCACTTACAAAGGGAGCCCCATCAGGCTAACAGTGGACTTCTCAGCAGAAAGTTTATAAGCCAGAAGAGATTGAGGGCCTATTCTCAGCATCCTTAAAGAAAAAAATTCCAACAAAAAATTTCATATTCTGCCAAGCTAAGTTTCATAAACAAAGGAGAAATAAAACACTTTTCAGATAAGCAAAGGCTAAGGGAATTCATTGCCACTAGATGAGCCTTACAAGGGGTCCTTAAGGGAGTTCTAAATATGGAAATGAGAGAATGATACCTGCTACCACAAAACCACACTTAAGTTCATAACCCATAGACCCTATAAAGCAACTACACAATCAAGTCTACATAACAACCAGCTAACAACATTATGATTGGGTCAAAACCTCATATATCAATATTAACCTTGAATGTAAATGGTCTAAATGCCCCACTTAAAAGGCACAGCATAGCAAGTTAGATTAAGAAACAAGGCCCAGCCATCTGCTGTCTTCAAGAGGCTCATCTCACACATAATAATACAGGCTCAAAGTAAAGGGATGAAGAAAGATCTACAGAGGTCATTAATTTTATATCAGATTTTAAACCAACAACAGTAAACAGACAAAGAAGGGCATAACATAATGATAAAGAGTTCAATTCAACAAGAAAACTATCCTCAATATATACACACCTAACATTGGAGCACCCAGATTCATAAAACAAGTACTTCTAGACCCATGGAAAGACTTAGCCAAATAATAATAGTAGGGGACTTCAACACCCCACTGACAGAGTTAGATCATTGAGGCAGAAAACTGACAAAGAAATTCTGGACTTAAACTCAACACTTAATCAATTGGCTGTAATAGACATCTACAGAATACTCCACCCAACAACCACAGAATATATATTCTTCTCATCTGCACATGGAACATGCTTTATGATTGACCACATGTTTAACTGTAAAGCAAATCTCAATAAATTAAAAAATTTGAAATCATACCAATCATACTCTTAGAACACACTGCAATAAAAATAAAAATCAATACCAAGAAGGTCTCTCAAAGCCACACAGTTACATGGAAATTAAAGAACCCACTCATGAATAACTTTTGGTTAATCAATGAAATTAAAGCAGAAACAAAAAAAAATTGTTGAAATTAATGAAAATAGAGACACAACATACAAAATCCCTAGGATGCAGTGAAAGCATTGTTAAGTGGAAAATTTATAGTACAAAATGCCTACATCAAGAAGTTCTAAATATCTCATATTAACAATCTAATATCACACCTTAGAGGAAATAGAAAAATAAGAACATACTAACCCCAAAACCAGAAGGAGAAAATAAATAACTAAAATTAGAGCAGAACTGAACAAAATTGAGTTGTGAAAATCCATACACAACATCAATGAAACCAAAAGTTTGTTTTTTGAAAGGATAAACAAGATTGATAGACCACTAGCTAGATTAACAAAGGGAAAAAGAAAGAAGACCCAAACGTGCACAATCTGAAATGACAAAGATGACATTACAACCAATCCCACAGAAATACAAAAGATCTTCAGAGACTATTATGGAGACTTCTATGCATACAAACTAGAAAATCTACACAAAATGCATAAAGACCTGTAAACACACAACCTCCCAAGATTGAACTAGGAAGAAATTGAAACCCTGAACAGACTACTAACAAGTTTTGAAATTAAATTAATAATAAAAAACCTACTAACCCCTGGACCAGATAGATTCACAGCCAAATTCTACCAGAAGTACAAAGAGCTGATACCAATCATGCTGAAACTATTCCAAATTATCAAGGAGTAAGGAATCCTCCTTAACTCATTTTAAGAAGCCAACATCATCCTGATTACCAAAACATAGTTGAGACGTGAAAAAAGAAAACTACAGACCAATATCTCTGATGAACATAGATGCAAAAATCCTCAACAGAATACTAGCAAACCAAATCCAGCAGCACATCAAAAAGTGAATTCACCACAATCAAGTACGTTTTATTCCTGCTATGCAAGGTTGTTCAGCATATGGAAGTCAATAAAAATAATTTACCATATAAACAGAATTAAAAATAAAAACCATATGATCATCTCAATAGACACAGAAAAAGCTTTTGATAAGATCCATCATCCTTTCTTGATAAAAACTCTCAACTGAGTAGGTATTATAGGAACATAACCCCAAAATAGTAAGAGCCATCTATGACAAACCCACAGCCAACGTCATACTGAATCGGCAAAAGCTGGAAACATTCTCTTTGAGAACTGGAACAAGACAAGGATGTTCACTGTCACCACTTCTATTTCACATAGTAGCAGAAGTCTTAGCCAAAGCAACCGGGCAAGAGAAAGAAATAAAAGGCATTTAAATAGGAAAAGAAGTCAAACTATTTTTCTTCGCTGACAGGATGATTCTATACCTAGAAAACCCTAAAGACTGCGCCAAAAGGCTCCTTGAACTGATAAATTATTTCAGTAAAGTTTCAGGATACAAAACCAATGTACAATCAGTAGCATTTCTGTACATAATAATGTTCAAGCTAGAGCCAAATCAGAACACAGTCTCATTTACAGTAGCCACAAGAAGAATAAAATGCTTAGGAATACATCTAACTGAGGAGGTGAAAGATCTCTACAAGGAGAACTATAAAACAGTCCTGGAAGAAATCAGAAATGACATGAACAAATGGAAAAACATTCCACGCTCATGGAGTGGAAGAATCAATTAAAATGACCATACTATCTGAAGCAATGTACAGATTCAACACTATTTTTATCAACCTATCAATGTAATTTTTCACAGAATTAGAAAAAACTATTCTAAAATTCCTATGGAACCAAAAAAAGAGCCTGACTAGCCAAAACAATTCTAAGCAAAAAGAAAAAAGCTGGAGGCATCACATTATTAGACTTAATACTACATGATTACAGCAACCAAAACAACATGGCATCAGTACAAAAACCAGATGCATAGAAAATGAAGAATAGAAAACTCAGGAATAAAGCCATATACCTATAACTATCTGGTTTTTCACAAAGGTGACAAAAATAAGCAATAGAGAAAGGACTCCTGTCAATAAATGGTACTGGGGATAACTGGCTATCCATATGCAAAAGAATAAAACTGGACCCCTCTCTATCACCATATACAAAAATTAACTCAAGATGGATTAAAGACTTAAATGTAAGACTTCAAACTATGAAAATCTTAGAAGAAACCTTAGGAAATACCCTTCTCGACATTAGGTCTTGGCAAAGAATTTGTGTCTAAGTCCTCAAAAGCAGCTGCAACAACAAAAAAATTGATGAGCGGGACCTAATTAAACTAAAGAGCTCTGCACAGCAGAAGAACCTATCAGTGGAGTAAACAGACAACCTATAGAATGAGAGAAAATATTTGCAAACTATGCATTCAACAAAGGTCTAATATCCAGAATCTATAAGGGACTTAAACACTCTAACAAGCTAGAAACAAATAACCACATTAAAAAGTGGGCAAAGGACACGAACAGACACTTCTTGAAAGAAAACATACAGGCAGCCAAGAGACATGAAAAAATAATCATCATCACTAATAATCAGAGAAATGCAAATCAAAACCAAAATAAGATACCACCTTACACCCGTTAGAGTGGCTTTTGTTAAAAAGCCAGAATAATAATAGATGTTGGTGGGCTGCAGAGAAAAGGGAGTGCTTATACATTGTTGGTGGGAATGTAAATTAGTTCAGCCAATGTGGAGCAGTTAGGAGATTTCTCAAAGAACTAATGAACAACCATTTGACCCAGGAATCCCATTGCTGAATATATATACCCATTGCTAGGTATATTCCAAAAGGAAAATAAATCCTTCTACCAAAAAGCCACATGCATCAGTATGTTCGTTGCAGCACTATTCACAATAGCAAAGACATGGAACCAACTGAGGTGCCTCAATGGTGGATTGGATAAAGAAAATGTGGTACATATACACCATGGAATACTATCAACCATAAAAAAGAACAAAATGATGTCCTTTGCAGCAACATGAATGCAGCTGGAGGTCATTATCCTAAGTGAACTAATGCAGAGACAGAACACCAAATATTGCATGTTCTCACTTATAAGGGGGAGCTAAGCATGGGGTACTCGTGGATGCAAAGATGGGAACAACAGACACTAGGGAATAGAAGGGAGAGGGAGGGAGGCAAAGCCTGAAAAGCTACCTATTTGGTACTATGCTCATTTCCTGGGTGATAGGTTCAGTTGTACTCCAAACCCCAGCATCATGTAATATACCTTTGTAACAAACCTGCACATACATGTACCCCTAGAATCTAAAATAAAAGTTTATTGTTGTTGTTGTTTTTAAAGAGTAGTGTCTCAGTGACCTGTGGGTTAGTTTGAAGCAGTGTACCATAAAGTTCCTGAAGGAGAGGCTGAGACAAGGGCTTAAAATCCTCAAATTTGATGAAATATATAAGCTCTGTGACTCTCAATCAGGATAACAAGGAAAACTCCACAAGAGCATATTATAACCACATTTTTGAAAACAAATGATAAAGAGAAAACCTTAAAAGTAACCAAAGGAAAAATGACATATTATGTATAGAGGAACAAAGATAAAAAGTGAATACAGATTTCTCCTCTGAAACTATGCAAGGAGACAATGAAGCATAAGCTTAATGAAAGAAGAAAAAATAACTGTTGGCTAGACTTCTATATCCAGTAAAAATACATTTTTAATGAAGATTAAATAAAGATTTTGAGCTAAAAAATATTTGTGTATTTTTGCTTGCTAAATATGGCAACCCTGCATGGGGGCTCCCTGCCAATGCCCTGATTGCTAGTGAGTTATTAAGTAGCTCAGAGCCACTCACCTGTGTACGGCAGCACCACACACGCTGGAGTAGGATGCGTACACGTCAGTGCCGTAAACATGGTATTTGGGGTCTTGGCATCCTGCTGGACATTTTACAATGAACTCAGGATTGATGATCTTTCCAGCTTTGACATCACAGTTGATCTGAGGCACAGCTGGGAATACAAAATGGGGTTAAAATTACACCTTGTGCTATTAGTTTATCTATGGGGTGGCTCTGTTTGGTCTTAACTATTGATTTACTTAATCTCTCAAAGCCAGAGCCCGGGCTGACTCTACATCCCCTCCCTATAATGAAAGCAAAGATGTAATTAGGACATTTCCCAGATCAAAAGTACCACAATGACTGTCCATTGCATTTAACCTGCTGAGAACAAAAGCAAAAGGCTGATTCCTGTGCTTATTCAAATTATCAATTAACAAAGCAGAGAACGCTGAAAGAAGACCACCCACCTCCAGTGGCCAGAAATGTTATCTTGAGTCAATGGAAGGACAGGACACTCCTGAAGGAAAAGGTCCCCTAGAGGACACTTTACTGGTGCCCTTTGATCTGGGAATGTATGCAGTTCTGAGCCCCATTCTTCAGAAGGGACTCTAAAACATTAACGCAGTCCAGAGAGGCAGCAGGCTTGGGAATGATCTGGAAACTACCAAATGAAAGGGATGGTTTGTAGAAATGGGTCATTTGGGCATGAGGAAGCAAGAATTGGAGGCAGCTGATAGTTATCTTCACAAGTAGGATTGCTGTGTGCTGTGATGTCAGAGGTTGAGCTAGAACTGAAAGAACAGACCTTCTATAGAGGCAAATTTTGCCAAGAAGAACTTTGTAGGAATTGAAGTTGTCTGTGAAGGAGAGAGCTGCCTCAGGAAGCAGTGAGTGGGCTGTTGATAGAAGTATGCACGTGGAGACTGAACAGTTATAGAGAGGATTTCATTATTGGGTGAAAGGTAGAATAAAACCCCTTCAAATGCTGAGAATCTGTAATCCACAAACTCTTGGATCCAGGAGCTCTGCTGGGCCACCCACCCTCTAACTGGGTTCCTGAGATGGTCTCAGAGTTGCTAATGGTTTCCAGCTGTATCTAAAAAGCATACTCTTTTTAACCCTTGTGTACCTGAATGAGGAGAACTGCATTTCATTCAGGCTGGAGGGAGAACTGAAATTTTCTGCTCTTTTCTTAAAAACCCGTCCCAGACCATCTTTGCTACTCAGGGCTGGGGCAACAGGGAACTTGGGAACCAGGGGGTTGAGTTTGATCACAGGCTTAAGCAATTTGTGGTTTACATTAAGAAGTAGAGCACTGTGCTTAAAACAGTTTTGTGGTTTCACTCTCCCCATCAAAGGTTGCCTCTTCACCAGCTATTTTCTTTTACCTTTCATCCTTTTAAACTCTGATACTCAAGGCTGCATTTACTATTTTGAGTCTTAAGAGTATTTTTTAAAGGCAAATTTTGGGATGAAGACGCCAGCGTGGTCTCTCTTCAAATTAGCGAATTGTTTGATTCCTGGATGTAACTGTGTGTTCAACTCTCCAGATCGCTTCCTCACTCCCAAATGCATCTCCTCCCTTAGAGGTAAAGAAAATGAAAGATTTCTTCTTTGTTCTTAGTTCTTTGAAATAGCAGGTAACCAACTGTATGCATTGAGATTAAATTTTGATGTGACTCTGGTACTCTGAGGTATTGAATCTCCTGTCAGACCAACCAAATCTTTTGGGGTTGTGTAAATGAGCCTATCTGGAAGCTTACTGCATGAGTATTAGACAGTGAGCAAACCTGTTGAAAGACTTCAGGGTGCACATATTACATGCAGTAGGCTTTTCTGTGAAATAATTCGTTTAAAAGACAAGGGCAAATATCACATTTTACTTTCTGCTAGTCAATTTTTCCCTTCTTTTTTTAAGAGGGCATTTGTTTTTTGTTTGCTTGTTTATTTTGTCTTTTTTTCCTACAAAGCCCAGGGAAATACCTTAAATAAGATCTGCTTTATCTACACCTACCCAGATTAGCAAAATTGGTGGATTAACTCACTAATTTGTCTCACAGGGGAAACAAATGATATCAAGCACAGGTGCTCATGCACTTTGGAAAAACAGGGAGCAATGTCAAAGTGTGGCTCAAGATAAAGTATTTGTTAAATTTGTACAGAAAATTAAGCCGGAGAGAGTGAACTAGTTAAATTTTGCAGAGTGATTGCCAAAATTATTAAAAAGTGTAATGTCTGTGTTCAGCCAGGAAAAAGCAGGCATTTGCATCTTTCTGGCAGCTCTTCTTTAAGTATATGGAAACTATGGTTTGTTTCTTTACAGTATTTTCCCAGTTATTTATGAGGTAGTCTGTTTTCTTGTAATAGTCAAAGAACCTTCCACCTCTCCACTAAGGCCCAAATGAAATGAATCTTGGCCTTTCCTTTAAATGTCTTTGAACTATTCAATGCTTGCAGCTTAGCTTTCTTCTCTCTTTCTTTGGTTGTTAAGGTTTATTCATATCTCCCTTCCCCCTTCTCTGAGTTTGATCCTAAAAGTGCAGAAAATCAGATTTCCTTAAAAAGACAAGTTAAAATTAAGGCAGCTCAAGAAGTATCATTCTTAGGTCTAAAGGGAGCAGGAAGATATTTGGCAAATGCCAAAACAGTCAGAGGGGAATGCTGTTTCCCCACAGCTAACCTCAGGTGAGAAATTATTTGTAAGTTCTAAAAAGAACTTACTCTGGAACATTTGAAGAAAGCAAGACAAAAGCCTCTTCTGTTTCTTCCTGACTGGACAGTTGCTGGTGTACATGAGGGGCAGTCCACGTCAAAGTCACAGAGAGCTGTGGGGAGCCCAGACCTCTTCAGTGGAACCTTTGCACAGAAACCTGCTGCTTGGCCACCTGCCCGGCTTCTCCCTTCATGCCCCACCCACTCTCTCGTGTGACTCCTTAAGATAATCTTGCCTTCTCATAGACATTCTCACTTTCTTATCAGAAATCACATTAGAGCATCTCAGTATCTGCCAAGGGTTCCTTCCCAAACCCCCTTGGAACTAGCCACAGGGAAAAGAGAACCACTTGCAAATCAGATTGAACTGTAGGATTACCTTTAGATGCTGGTCACTGAGGTTCATGTGTCTGTTGTAGTGATCTCATAAGGGTTCCTGGGCAAAAGGTCTCATCTCAGAACAGAAAACTGGTACTGTCTGAGTCAATGTTTAGTATAAAATTGGAATCTGAGAGTAAGAACTGCAAATGTTTCTCCTATTGGTTGGGTCTCCTGCCTAGGCTAATAACAGTGATTATTAGATGATGACACATACAATAAGCCAATTACGTAGTAGGCCAAAGCAAACTGTAGATTCTTTGTCACTCAACTTTTCAGTGATCCCAGGCAAGCCACATTGCTTCTGGAAAACACGTTTCCTTATCAACAAGCAATCATTGTAAGCCTGCCTCGTGTCTGTTAATAAGGAAGAATGATTATTTTAAATATTTTTTAATGAAGAAGAATTATAACATAAAAAAGCACTTATGCATGAAAACTTTTAATATTAAACTCACTTTTGTTGGACTGTGATATTCAACTAGAGTAAAATCTCATTTTTAAGAGAATTATGCAAAAAGTTCTTAGTTTAATGAAATAAAAATATTATTAATTTGAAGATAAATGCATTGTTCTCCCTGATCCTGACATCTAGGTCATTTTAATTCTTCCTTTGTAGCGCCTTCTTTTGCAAAGCATTCTTATCCATTTTTCTTAAGCAGTCTTTGATCACATTGAATCTGCTCAAAAACCATCACTAGATTTTTGCTGCCATTAGGAAAAATTTCAAAATCCTTAAGGCCTTTCCACAGTTTCTTCCATGGAACATCTGGGCTTGCCAGTACTTGCCAATAAAGTCTCTACTTTCTAAATGCATGTTGTCTTGCAAACTTAGCTTGAATCATTTTTCACATCTGAAAGCCTTTTCATTTCATCTGTTTGAATGTTACTACCTTTCAGGTCCCAGTTCCAGTTACATCTTCATTCATCTACTAGAATATAAACCTCACGAGGGCGGGGACTTTTGTCTGTTTTATTGACTGCTGTTCAAGAGAATGTCTGCTGAATGAATAAATGAATGAATGGAGTGATTGGATGACAGAAGGTAACTGGCGTGTGGCAACACAGTTTTGGGGAAGCCGCAGAAGTTTGTGTCTCTAAAAATACATATTTTAGTTTACAAAGGACCCTAATACAGGTTCTTTCACTTGGTCTTTACAAAACCCTAAAAAGGCATTTGTCCTCATTTTTCAGAGAGGCAAGTTAATTTATTTAAGCTCAGATACCAAGTGGCAGAACTAAGCTCTGAACTCAGGCCTATAAACCCACAGCTTTGCCAGCTCGACCTGGTTGCCTCTTCCATGACTGAAGCGAAGAAGTCAAACTGCGCTTCTTATGTCTAATCTTATAGGCTTTTCTGAACTTGAAGATTGCTGACCACCACTAGTGGGTGAATGCCGTATACATCTGGCAAATAGGTTGTGTGTATGCGTGTGTGTGTGTGTGTATGTGAATACATGCATGCGTCTGTGCATCTACCCCAACTACCTGCAAAGTAACCCTTCTAGTGTAATTTTCCATGTATTGTTTCCTGTTATTGAGAATTGCTATGGTAGAGTCTACTCAGCTGAAAATCTGTAACACACAGAGTCTCTGCCTTCTTTCTCACCCACATATCAGAAGAAGGGCTAGAAAGTTAATCCTCTTCCTTTTTCATGGTCTGAGAAAGGGCCCACATGCCAGTTGGTGTGGAGAACACACTGGTGTTGGTGCCAGGTATCTAAGAAGCAAGCAAACACTGGAGATTACTTACAAGTTGCTACATATAAATGTACCCAAGAAGCTGTGTGCATGCTATACCAGATCTTACACCCATGGAGCTGTATTTCTCTTCATCAGTGTCCAATGCACTAAGTCCCAGAACAATGACCTCTTCACGCCCAAGGCAGTAGGTTCAGGAATCAACTACTTTTCAAGGTCGATTGCAAAAATTTTTCCATGCCTTACAAGGTATTAGGATTAATTCATTGGAGAGAACTATGTGAATTACATGTTATACATTTCACCCCAAATTAAGTCTATTTCAACAGACTCCAGTGTAAATGGAAGTATTTCAGAATGTAGCTTTACTGCCTGTGGAGAATATCTTGTTTATCTCACTGATTGTTGCCTTCATCATGTAAATTTCCTGCTTAGAAAACTCTCAGGAGTCCCTGCCCTCTAGTGAATGATGAAGAAAAAAAGCTTCTCAGATTGGCATTGCCTAGTAGTGGGTCCTAACCCACCTTCCAGCTGCATTTCCATGATTCCTCAACACTTAAACCCAACCATGCCATTCACTGCTTCCTGATCTCATCCTCCACTGGCTCCCCATGATATCTGTGCTTAGTCAACCTGGAAAGCCCTTTTCCAACCTCTGCCTGTAAAAATTCACTTGTTTTTCAGGTCTTATCTTGAACATTCTTTCATAAGACCAGTAGGATTCCTATTGTAGACTCCTTGTTTGTTATTCTCCTGTAGAATTTACCACATTCTGCTTTATTTTATAGTGGCTTTTGTTGTTGTCGTTGATTTGTCCATACATCCAACAATTCCCTAATGAGTACCAATTGGATCTTCATGGTACTTTTGGTCTTGCTGGGAAGACAGACTGTATAAAAAAAGCTCTCAGAGTAATATGTGGTAAATACCGAGAGTCTCTGATTTTCAGTGGTTTAACTTACGATTTTTCGGCTTTATGAAAGGTTTTTCAGGGTATTAAATGCGTTTTTGACTTACTATGGGCTTATCAAAACACAACCCCATTGTAAGTCAAGCAGTATCTGTACTTGATGGAGAAAGTGCAGTGCACACAGGAGGTATCTAACCTAGTTCTGAGTGTGTGTTCGGGATAGGGGTTGGGTCCAGCAAGGCCTTCCTTTGCATACTTTTGTTTGGTCTTACGCAAGATGGATGCTTACTGAGGTCACAGACTTTGCAGGATGGGCAGCCAGTAACCCGCTGCATGGAATTATCAGTGGCTCCCATCTGCATAATGTGATCTCACCTGTCGCTACTTTGGACTAAGGCCATTGCTTCTGGGGCTCTTCTGCAGCTTCATTATGTGTGAAAAAGCCATTGATGAGATTTTACAACTTGAAAGCTTTTCTCCCTCTAGCACAGACACTCTGCCAGGCGGGAATTGTTCTAGAGTCTGGTGGACATAATTTATGTGAAAATATATGATGAAGTATGGACTGAAAGGCTCATAAGTTAAAGAGTAGGCCTTTGTTGACTGTGTAACCTACACATAAGTGAAATTAATCCTTAAAATGTATAAGGTATTATGACTGCCCTAGGAAAAGTGTGTTATGAACAGACCTAAGCTCTTCAATCTTTATCTGTAGCCTTAAACAATCAAGAAAAATGCAGCCACATTTTGTTAGAAACTGCTTGAGTAGGTTTATGCTGACTAAAGCTATCACTAAGGTGCCTCTGGCTGAGGTTAGATCTATGACTCTAAGACTTATCAGAAAAATGAGAGCCTTGAAAATGTCACCTCTAAAAATAAAGTGATAAAACGCTCATTAGTGCAGTAAGGTAAACTTTACCTTGGATTAAACAGCACGTTAATTTATTAAGTCATTAACTTATGTTCTTCCCATTGCATTTTTCCCTTTTACTATTCTAAGAAGGTAGACAGGCTCATATTTTCCTACCTCTGGATCTCAAGGTTGCAGGAGAGAGGGCAGTGTGTCACAAAGACAACACTCTCTCCGGGCTTTGAAAAGTAAACTCTCCGAATTCCCCTTGTTTCAGGGCATTGGGCTTGTTCAGCGCAAAAAGTAATGGAGACACAATGATCTTCTAAGACTGGGAAGGTGGGAGTGGCCAAATAGGTTCCAGTAAAGGAAATATCCCCTTGCCCTAGCTGCTGCTTTGAGGAGTACCACCTCAGGGCAGCACCTTGTGCGATGCACCTTGAGATGGAGATTTAGGTACAGGGCTTCCCCACCTCTGCCAACATCCCAGCATCCAGGAAACAGTGGAGCTGCCCACCTCCCAGAGATAACATGGACTTGGACGCTGAGTAGCTGAGGGACCATCCTGAATCTTCTAGACTGCACAAGCCTGTACAACCCCTCTCTGCTCCAGCAGAGAGGGAAGAAGCCATTGTAATTAGGAATTTGAATTCCACCCCTCACCCCAGCAATTGGCAGTTTGGAGTCAGACTTGATTTGATTTAGAAAATAATGTGATAAGCCAAATATGGTGGGATAAAATTGTACCCAATACAATTGAGCACATAAAAGCAAAATATTAGCTTGGAATGAATAGGCCTATGGGTTTATGGAGTAGAGCTATGAGAATCCATCCAATTTTTAAAAAATGTCTTTGCTTTTCTTCTTTGTAAGACCCCCAGCCCAGATTATTTTCAGTATGTTCTTAAGTATTACCTTCTTGGTCCCAAGGGCCCCCCAGTGGTGCTAAGGAATATCTGTGAGGGGCACTGGAGGCCATAGACAGACCAAAGAAACGCAAAGAAGGAAAAGGGGATGAAAAGAAAAAGAAGTGAGAAAGAAAGGAAAAAGGAGAGAAAGAGATAACTACCAAAATCAGTCGGAGCCTTATGAGTAGGGAGAATAGGTATACTAGAATGACAGACGTTTTCGAGCCAAGCCCAAGGAAAACAGTTATGCTTCTTTTCTCCCATTTTCCCCATATATCTTCTACTTTCTGTTTGGCCAGGCTTTGATTCTGCAACACCCTCATCTGCTCCCAGGCAACAGACACCTCATTCTTTCCTCAGTCCCACCCAGCTTGAGAGGAGGCCACTGGGGAAACATCAGGGGTTGAACCTCCCCCAGCCCTGAGTTTCAAATCCGGCCCTGCCAACTAGTGTCACTGTGCCTTAGGCACTAGATCCTCAAGAGTCTAGGACAGTGCCCCCTGTCAAGGAGGAGTCAGGAAATTACTCACTGACCGACATACCAAATTACCTTCTCCTTGTTATTTGACTTAAAACTTCTGGTTTGTGAAGATTGTGGGTCTTGAAAAAACACTGGTGAAAACTGAGAGCCTCTAAAAGAGAGGTTAGAGGGCAGTAAATGATTTCGCATTCATATCTGCAAGAAGCCCTCATCTTGGTTCTCTCTGTAGTCTGCTGGTTATCACATTTTACAAGTTGTTAGACTCATCTGGAGAGCTGGTTAAAGCACAGATTGCTGGGCCCACCCCTGTCATTTCTGACTCAGGAAGTCTGTGCTGCTTGAGACAAAAGGTCCTGGGTGATGCTGATGCTGCCGGTCCAGGAGCCACACATTGAGGACCACTGACCTAGTGCAATCTCACATTAAAGCTAAAGTGATTTGTTTAAAGCCCTGCTTTTATCATTTCACCTTCTGTTTAAAACTCTCCAGTAGCATCCTGTAAGATATTTTTTGAGATATCAATGCTAACGGTTGATGATCAAGCTTTGTTTAGTGAAGAGGAGAGAAGCCACTGCCACCCAAGACCCTGTCCTCTTAGGATGTTTTCTTAAAGACAAAAGACATAAGAGGCCAGCCTTTTGATTTTACAACGCGAGGGCTCTGGCCTTCTGTAAGAATCTGTGAGTACTCACCTCCAGAGTGGCAAGAGACGTTGTAATTGTCTATCTTCCAACTTACTATGTAAACTTGTGTGAAATTCTGTCCAGACTTTGTACACACTTTCATACTATATATATGCATGTAAATCTGTAATGCTCACTCACAAATTGTGTTCTCTCTCTTTCCTCTTTGTATCTTCAAGTATTTCTACAAAGGAGTTTTTGTTAATGTTGGCAGGATTATTTCATTTCCCTGACACAACGTTCCATAACACTTTACTATTCTCTGAGGACCATGCTTCTTTTATAGGGGTGGACCCCCTGCCAGCCTAGCCTGATGCAATTAGATTCTCTCTCTCTCAGGAATTTGGGATCATGACTCAGAGACAAGGATGGGGGGCGGGGGTGCAGATGCACAGAAAGAAGCAAGGGCGCCAGTTCCTGAGGCCTTTCCATCTGCGGTCCAACCCGAGGAAGTTCCAGCTGTATTTCCTGCCTTGGGTTCTGTGAGCTACCCCAGGTCCTGCCCAAATCCCCCTTTTTGCTTAAGCAGATTGGCCTTGGATTTCTGCTAATTGCAACCAAAATAACCCACATGAAGATACTCTCCGTTGCCCTCTTGATGAAGTCCAGATCCTCTGAACACGGCAGTAAAGCTCTTCACCATCTGGTGTCTGCTTGCTTTTCATCTTTTTCCTCAACACATTCACCTTCTACTCTCTATTTCTGTATGTTGAACTTCTTTTTAGCTCTTTCTACTCTTCAGGCCTTGGGCATGATGTGTTCTCTCTGCTTATTATACTCTTTTCTCCTCGTCTTTGCCTGGCCAATCCCTATTTGGCCTTCAGAATCAGTGTGTATCATTCCTCCAGGAAGCCCTCCCAGGTACACAACTTCTTTTCCTTATTCTCTGAGTACCTTTAGCTCCTCTTGTCCTAGCACTTACATAGGACACTGTCATTGCCTGTTGGCTTGTCTTTCTTCCATCCTAGATGGTGAGCTCTGTGAGGGCATAGATTGAGTCTGGATTGCTGTTGTTTCTGGGTGTCTAACACAGTGCCTGGTACTTGGCCAGCACCCAATAAATACTTATCAAATGTATGAATAATGTGCCTTCTTTGCCATCAGTCACTTCCCCCAGCAGCAAGCTGACAATGTTGAACAGAAAAAAAAAAAAAAAAAAGAAAATGACTTTGGCCTCAAGCTATAGACTATGATTTGAGAATACTCTGGAGGTCAAGAATCAGATATCTCCTTCGTTTGGGAATATCCAGTTACCTTCATTGTATCTTTTTTCCCCCTATTTAATAATTGTGCCAGAGTTCCTAATTAGAGAAAAGACCTCATGCATTTATTGATTCCAATGTGCTGTATCACTAGGGAGATTTTGAGAATAAGGCTAGAATTTAGCATATCAGAAATTCAATCCATTTGAGATCTCTCAAAGAGGTTTGCCCATGGGTCATTTAGCACAGACTTTCATAGTCACTGCAAACTGTTGTCATGGTAATCATGGAACCTTTTATGATTTTTGTATGTGAGTTAATGAAGATACTGGAAACAGCCCAAAGGAATTCACACTTGGGCGTATATTTGTCTCCATATTAACCTAATCATTGTTTTGAACACACATCTGCCCCAGGGCAGGTCCTCTTGGCTCTTGGTCCTGACAGAAATAAATAAACAACTGATTCCTTTTTAGTATTTCAGAGTAGCAGGCTGTGGATGGTGGCCCTTTTGGTCTCATTTCAACAGGAAATCTCACATGGAAGGTTTAAAAGAGCAGAAGAAAAAAGGAGGCTGTGTGAAGCAAATCTTTCTTTTATTTCAAATGATTAATGTGGCTGATTTCAAGGCACCTAAATTTAATGCCTGTAAAGAAAGTTTCAGTTGTGGAGAGCACAGAACATTGACTATATCTAAAGCCTTTTTTAATGGTTCTTTATAAACACGCTTTAACTTAAACCTCCATCAAGCCTACAAATTTGAATAAAGATATCCCAGTGTGCTTATTTATTTGAGTGTGAGTTTTCCATCTGTGTCTTCTTCTGTGAGTTATTTCCCAATGTCCATTCTTCTCTTTTTTCCTAGTAATAATACCCTTTACTTTTAGCAATGGATGTGGATGTTTAAAATCAAGACATTTCCCACTCTCCCTTACTGCTGGCCAATAGTACTTAAAGAGAGGGGTTATATTGAACTTTTTGGATGTATCTTAAAGGGAGCTATTGAGAGTGGTAGGAGGCAGCCAAATGCCTAGGCAGATAGGGACAGGTCCCTTGTGAAACCCCGTCTCCAAGCTGAAGACAGTTAAAAGCCTGAAAGCCAAGCTACAAGTTAAATCCTCAGACTGGACTGAGAACCTCTCTTCACGTTTGGTGTGCTTTCCTCTGATGGATCCCCACCCTTCACCTATTTTACATACACCTACCCTTTCCCTATTTGGTTTTCTACACTGTCATGCCCACCTTTGAGTGGTGTCTTTGCTTTAATCTTTTTTGCATACTCACAAACCAATCAGCCTACACTCCTCATTCTGAGTCCATAAAAGTTCCCAGACCCAGTCATATGAGGGACTTTCATGCCTTCTGGTAGGGGAACCACCCCTCACATCCCCTCTCTGCTGAGAGCTGTTCCCTCACTCAATAAAATTCGTCTTAGCCCTCCTCACCCTTCAATGTCCATCTTATCCTCATTCTTCTTGGGCATGGTACAAGAGCTCAGGAGCCACTGAACACAGGTACAAGCCATAGCACTGGTGGGCTGGGGCATGCCAGTGTGGCCAAGCAAGGCCCAGGTGAGGCATCATCCACCGGGTAGAGGGTCCCTGACTTGCAAAGTGAGAAGAAAAATCCTGCATCACTATTATGTGCCCTTCTTCATCCCTTCCTACTGACTGGAATGTGTACATGATAAATGGAGCTGGGGCAGCCATTGTGGGCAACGAAGTGGCAGAATTAGAAGACAGAAGTCTGGGTCTCTGGAGACTGTAGAACTTCCGTAAAAGCTAAGACCAAGAGAGAGAAAGAAACTGCAGTCTTAAGTAAGCATCTATTATTTCAGATTTTCTTTTCTTTCTTTTTTTTTTTTTTCTGAGACACAGTCTCACTCTGTGGCTCAGGCTGGAGTTCAGTGGTATGATCTGGGCTCACTGGAAGCTCCATCTCCCAGGTTCAAGTGATTCTCGTGCCTCAGCCTCCCTAGTAGCTGGAATTATAGGCACGCACCACCATGCCCAGGTAATTTTTGAATTTTAAATAGAGACAGGGTTTCCCCATGTTGGTAAGGCTGGTCTCGAACTCCTGACTTCGAGTGATCCACCCGCCTCAGCCTCTCCAAGTGCTGAGATTACAGGAGTGAACCAATGCCCCTGGCCTTATTCAAGATTTTCTGTCATCTAATCTTAACTGATACTCCACTCAAAAGTGAATTTTTTTTTTCTCCTTCCATTGATTGGGTGTGAAATCACATGGGCTTTTTTGTGACATTTGCCTTCTGATCCCAGGGCCTGTTGGAAGATGGGCAGGTTTGCTAGACCTTTGCATTAGCCAAACTAAGTTTTCTGGTTTGGGGAATTGAGACAGCATTTCAGTGTCAGGGCTAACTTATTCCACTTAGTCATAGAGACTTGCGGTTGCCTGGTCTTTGTATGTGCATTTTGAATTTTTCTAGTGCAGGGGAGCTACATATCTTTTACCCTAAAGTCAGGACTCAGAACTCCTGTCTCAAACACTTTTTGGAATGTGGTGGGATAAGACAGTTATCACTCATAAGTATCACTAATTAGTCTAAGTGGAAATTATTGAGATAGAGACAAAAACAAAAACAAAATAAAAATTATCTAAAACAAGTATAATAACCCTCTATGTGGGAGAAACAAGCCTTATGCCAGCAAGGAATTGTGATTTTACTTACTGAACTTGGGCCTTTTAATCTTCTTTGCTGTTTCTTTGTTTGAATGTACTCCAGTCACCAGCAAAACTACATAAAGAAAATTTTTAAGAATTTAATCATTATTTTACCTACGTGCTTTCTCTTTTGAATCATATTTGCTTTGATCATCCATAAAGTATTCTCATTGGCAGAACTAATTTTCTCTCCTATAGTCATGTATCATTTAATGGGGCTACGCTCTGAGAAATGTGTCATTAGGCGATTTATTTATTTATTTTTTGAGACAGAGTCTCACTCTGTCTCCAGGCTGGAGTGCAGTGGTGTGATCTCGACTCACTGGGTTCAAGTGATTCTTCTGCCTCAGCCTCCCAAGTAGCTGGGATTATAGGCACATGCCACCATGCCCGGCTAATTTTTGTATTTTTAGTAGAGATGGGGTGTCACCATCTTGACCAGCATAGTCTTGATCTCTTGACCCCGTGATCTGCCCGCCTCGGCCTCCCAAAGTGCTGGGATTACAGGCGTGAGCCACCACGCCCAGCCTAAGCCACCGCACCCAGCCAGGCGATTTCATCATTGTGCCAATATTGTAAAGTGTACTTACAGAAACCTAGATGTTGTGGCCTACGACACGCCTAGGCTATATGGTATGGTCTATTGCCTCTTAGGTAAAAAATCTGTACAACATGTTACTGTACTGAGTACTGTAAACAATTGTTAACAACTGATAAGTATTTATGTATCTAAACATAGAAAAGGTACAGTAAAAATACAGTATAAAAGATAAAAGTGATACACCTGTAGAGGGCACTTAGCACCAATGGAGCTTGCAGGACTGGAAGTTGTTCTGGGTGAGTCAGTCAGAGAGTGGTGAGTGCCTGTGAAGCCCTAGGACATTACTATACACTGCTGTAGATTTTATTACCACTGTAGATCTCAGCTACACTAAATTTATTTTATATATATATATATATATATACATGTATGTGTGTATACATATATTTAGACGGAGTCTCGCTCTGTTGCCAGGCTGGAGTGTAGTGGCATAATTTTGGCTCACTGCAACCTCCATCTCCTGGGTTCAAATGATTCTCCTGCCTCAGCCTCCCTAGGAGCTGGGACTACAGGCATGTGCCACCATGCCCAGCTAATTTTTGTATTTTTAGTAGAGATGGGATTTCACCATGTTGGCCAGGATGGTCTTGATTTTTTCTTTAACATAATATTAGCATTAGCTTACTATGTCTTTTTCACCTTAGAAACTTTTAAATTTTTTAACATTTTGACTCTTTTGTAATAACACTTAGCTTAAAACACAAACACATTTTACAGCTGTACAAAAATATTCTTCCCTTATACCCTTATTCCATAAGCGTTTTTTTATTTTTGAGATTTTTAAATTTTTTACTTTTAAAATCTTTTGGTTAAATGTTATGGT
Source organism: Cacajao melanocephalus (assembly GCA_963573385.1). Classification (NCBI taxonomy): domain Eukaryota; kingdom Metazoa; phylum Chordata; class Mammalia; order Primates; family Pitheciidae; genus Cacajao; species Cacajao melanocephalus. The sequence goes on from CAUYLG010032924.1 coordinate 32,275, forward strand.
TAACTTTTTTTTTTTGTAAGTAAAAGGAGTATACTCTAAAATAATGATAAAAGTATAGACTAGAACATACAGACCAGGTGTGGTGGCTCATGCCTGTAATCCCAGCACTTTGGGAGGCCAAGGTGGGCAGATCATCTGAGGTTGAGAGTTCGAGACCAACCTGATCAACATGGAGAAAACCCATCTCTACTAAAAATACAAAAATTGGCTGAGTATTTTCATGTGGTTCATGCCTGTAATCCTAGCTACTTGGGAGGCTGAGGCAGAATCGCTTGAACCCGGGAGGCGGAGGTTGCAGTGAGCCGAGATCATGCCATTGCACTCCAGCCTGGGCAACAAGAGTGAGACTCCATCTCAAAAAAAAAAAAATGCTGCAGAAGAGAGACTGTCTGAGAAAGAAACGGAAGGAGAAAGGGGCTGGGGAGAAGAAGGAGGGACTCATCACAAGATCTGAGAAGTAACCTGAGTATCCCCTGGTATCCCTGGTTCTGTGTCCCATCGAGGCAACTGCAAATAGTTGAGCTTCCTCCTTAGAAACAGGAGCAGAACCTCTGATAGCATTTAGACACTGCTGTCCTTCAAAATAGGTGAAGAAGGGAGAATTCTCTATCCTTTCTAGTTTAAAGTCTGGTTCTTTTTCAAGCACATAAAATGAAATAGAGCTTTCTTAGACCTTATGATGAGCCTCTCCTTCTTCCCACCCCTTTCTTCTTGCCCTTCTTTCCTAAACAGCCTCTCTTCTGAGGCTTTTTATGTATTCCCTCCATTCATGAACTAAGACACTAGCTAACCTGTGCCAATGATGCGGCCATTGAATTATCTCCAATTTTGACTATTAGCAATAGTTGAGGCCTGAGTAATTGACATACCGTGTCCTGTGAGAACAGAAACATGAAAGAGAACTGAGTGAGGCCCAGAAGTCTAGCCAAGCCAGATGAAGGCGGACATTTTTTAGGTGTATTTACTTCTGGGGTTTGAATGGGTATGAGTGTCCCGGAGGTCTAATTTTTATAGTAGCTTCTTGTCAGTTAACTCTGTGCAAAGACCACATTTTTACTTAATGCTCAAAAATAAATATCTATGATCCTATAATATTTCTTAAAACAAGTACTAAATACATACATAGAATACCAATTGAGCAAGTGGAGGGAGTAAGTGAAATAATAAATTTGGGCATCAATTTTTGTGGAAAACTGAAAACTGTTCTTGGCCTCTGTGCCTGAGGCAAATGGTTTATAAGTCCGGGTATCATTAGGACTATAAATATTTTAGTAAGACCATCCCATCATTTGCTTTTGGTTGCCCAAGACATTTTAGAGTGAAAACATGCATAGCTGGGTGCAGTTGAACAGCAGTAGTTAATAAAGTCATTATCTTTGATGGGACACCCTGCAGGCCCTCCCCTCAGCTTCTGTGCTTATAATTAAAGCTTCTCAGAAACCACTCCTCCAGGGGATGGCTGTTTAGTAGGGCCTGCAAATGTGCTTGTGACCCTGAGCAAGTCTTCATTCCATATCAGCAATCTCCCTCTTGCTACATTGGAAATGGTAGATTGCATGTTGAAGTTGGGTGAGAGAAGAATCAGTCTTGTGTTCGTTTTCCTAGGATGCCTAGCAGAGCACCAGGATGGATGGCTGATGCTCACTTCAAAGTGCAAAGCCGTAGGTGGGTCTGAGAGCCAGGCCTTGTTGTGAGAGTAGTGAATTATCTGGCAATGGAGGCCATGGGTGTCAGGAAAACCTGAAGAGTTAAGTCTGGAACCCCAAATTCCAAGGCAATCGTGATTTCTCAACTCTGTGGCAGTGCTTTTCAATCCTTAAAAATCTAGTTTTCTAGTTTTGAATAAGATAATTCTTTCTTTCTTTTCCCTCCCTCCCTCCCTCCCTCCCTCCCTTCCTTCCTTCCTTCCTCCCTCTTTCTCTCCCTCACTTTCTCCTTTCTTTTCTTTCTTTCTTCCTTTCTCTCTCTCTTCTCACTTTCTCCTTCCTTTCTATTCCTTTCCTCCCTCCCTCCTTCTCTCTCCTTCTCTTCCTCCCTCCCTCCCTCTTTCTCTTTCTCTCTCTTTCATCTTGCTCTGTTGCTAGAATGCAGTGGTGTGATCACAGCCCACTGCTAACTTCAACTCCTGGGCTCAAGCAATCCTCCTGCCTCAGCCTCCCAAATAGTTGGGCCTACAGACACGTGTGCCACCATGCCTGGCTAGTTAGTTATTTTTTACAGAGATAGGGCCTTGCTATGTTGCCCAGGCTGTCTTTTCTTCCTTTAGTAGTGCTAGAAATGTTAAAGCATATTAAATACTAAAATTACTTTTTTAGAAAAAAAATTTCTCCCACTTTACTCTCGCCCTCTCCAATGTGACAAGCAGAACAGTTAAAATATTGATTTTTAAAATTGGTTGTGTAGATAATTTATAGAGAAAATATGAATGAATAACCTTGAACCTATGTTTAATCTTATCAATGGTAAAAATGCAAGCTAAAGCAAAATGAGGGAATGTTTTCTCATATCATGCCAGTAAATATGGAACATAAAATTATATTTAATCCTGGCAGGGATTTGAGATGAGGGCTTCCCTGAACACTGTTGGTGAAGTATAAGCAGGCAGGGCCATTCTGGAAAGCAATTTGGTAATACATTTCAAGAGCCTTAAAAACTTTCATATTCTTGGACCTAGAAAACAAACCCCTAGGAATATATCCCAAGGTATAATCAGAAGTATAGGCAAAGAGTTATGTAAAAAAATATTCATTATAGCATTATTTCTAATGGATCTGGAAATAACAAAATGTTGAAAATGTGCCAACAATAAGAAATCCTAAGCATTTATTATAAATGCTGTGTAGTAGAATATTAAATTGCCTGTGAAGTATTCAGCTCTAACCTTAAGAATGATTCTGACAAGGTTAAAATAGATGCAGATAAATAACCAGAACAGATACACTAAAATGTTAATAATGGAGGAATTTTTATTTCCCTTTTATGTTTTCTGTATTTTCCTCTTTTACATTTGTATTTATACATTTATAAAATATATATTTTATATAGACCTCATTTATATAATTAGAATCATCTATAAATGAGAGATAATTGATATAAAAAGTTATTTTTTAATCTGGTCATATTGAAATCATATAGATTTATAATAATGAAAACTCCTTTTTAAAATTACTGGCATGATTAATTTGTGCTCATGTTTCCCAGTTTTCCTGTCAGTAATGAATTATAATCAGAATCCATGTATGTTCAAGAAAAGACACGAAGTACCAGAACATCTAATCAATGATCAGATCAGTAGATACTTACTGAATACTTACGTACCTAGAACTTTTACAGGCATGCCTCATTCTAGCCCATAAAATTCCTGTTAGATCTTTTTGGAGACCCTCTATTTGCTAACATAGGTAGTATCCACAATGCGTTCTTGAAAATTGATTTATAAAGCAGATCATTTAAACATAGTTCAGATTTCCCTGATGCTTTAATTTAGCATTATGCACTCAATAAAACATTTAGCATCAAATAAATCAGAGCTTCATAGCAAAGCCATGACAGCTTATTCTCTACAATCATGTAAATCATAAAATTGTGCTTCAAATCACAGGGTACTTAAAGTTGGGAGGAGCTTTGGAGGTCATCCTTTATTTTATAGAAAGGAAACTAGGGCCTGGGTTAACTCCTTGGCTAATGCTGCAGTCATCTAGGGGAAGAAGTTGGAACCAGAATGCGAGTTTACTGGCTACAGTGTTGGCCTCTTTACTCCACTTGGTCCCTGCTAGTACACACGTGGATTATAAACAGTACTCCGATGACAATGAGCAGTATAAAACTCTGCTCTATCATCCATTGAAACATATCTAAAGCATGCTACCTCTTAAATATATTAATTAAACACTTACTTGTCGTTAATTTAGAGAGCTTTTGGGGGATCCTTAAATGGCTCCAATACCTTAAAAATCCAGCATCCTTAAGGACAATTATTTGTTTAGAAATATTTATTGAGTGCCTATGATGTGTGGCAAGCACTAGAGATACAACAATGGGCGTGACACAGCTCCTGCTCTCAGTGAGTTTATGGATTTTGGAGAGCCAGAATAATGATAAGGCTAATATCTTGTAGCTATGGTGAGAATAAACACAAGACACCAAGGAAGTGCATAGGAAGATGGCCCAACCTAATAGGGGTGGAGGGGAGCTTCCTGGAGGAATAACATGGTTTGTGGGAGGGGCTGTGGGGATGTCAGTGAGAGAAAGAGCATTCCAGGAAAGGAATGGCATATTCAAAGGCCTGTAGATGAGAAATGATGCATTCCCCAGGGAAATTAGAAGTTCAGGGCCAGAGTCGGGGCTATGGTGAGTGACAAGAGCAGGGGAAGAGAGCAAGAGCCATATCGGGAAGGCCCCACAAGCAAGGCACTTCGAGAAACTTGAGCTCCATCCTAAAGGCAAAGGGAAAACACTGAGTTTGCATGGGGAGCAACAGAGTGGGGCTTTAAGAAATTATTAGGGGTATGGTAGAAAATGAGGTAAAGGGGTAAGGATCTGGGGCAGGGAGGCCATCACAGCATCCAGAGGAGGAACTGAAGGACTTAAGGAAGTGGCCCTGGGATGGAGACATGTGAGCAGAGGAGAGAGATGGCAGGGGGGCAGACACCCAAGGACCTGGAGAGGGGACTATATGAACCCGAGCCTCCTTGTTTTTCATTAATAGAGTGATTTATTATTCCTCCTAACTTCATTAAGGTAAAACTGACAAATAAAATTGTCTATATTTATGATGTTTTGATATATGTGTACATTGTAAAATGATTAAATCAAGCTAATTAACATATCCATCACCTCACATACTTGATCATTTTTATGTGTGTGGTGAGTACATTTTAACTCTACTCTCTTAGCAAATTACAAGTAAATAATGTAATTTTATAAGTTGTACTCACTGTGCTGTACATTAGATTACCAGAACATATTCATCTCGCAACTGAAAGTTTGTACCCTTGACCAGGATCTCCCTATTTCCCCAGTTCCCCAGCCCCTGGCAACCATTGTTCTACTTTCTGCTTCCATTAGTTTGGCTTTTGTAGATTTGATACAAGATATAAATGAGATCATACAGTATTTGTCTTTCTGTACCTGGTTTATTTCACTTAGTATAACATCCTCTGGTACATTTATGTTGTAAATGACAGAACTTCTTTTTTTTTTTAAGGCAGAATAATATTCCATTGTATGTGTATGCCACATTTTCTTTATTCATTCATTCACTGATAGACACTCAGGTTGATTCCATATTTTGGCTATTGTGAATAATGCTGCACTGAGCATGGGGGTAAGGATATCTCTTCAATAGTGATTTCATTTCCTTTGGGCATATACTTAGATGTGGGATTGCTGGATGTTATGGTAATTCTTATTTTTATGTTATAGAGGAGTCTCATTGTTTTCCATATGGCTTTATTAATTTACATTCCCACTAAAAATTTAGAAGGGCTCCCTTTCTTCCATATCCTTGCCAATACTTATCTTTTGTTTTTTAATAACATCCATTCTAACAGGTGTGAGGTAATATCTCATTGTGGCCTTAATTTGCATTTACCTGATGTTAGTGATGTTGAACATTTTTTATATGCTTTTTGACCATTTGTATGTCTTCTTTTGAGAAATGTCTATTCACATCCTTTGCTCATTTAAAAAACTGGGGTATTTGTTTTCTTGCTATTGAGTTGTTAGAGTTCCTTATGTTTTGGATATTAACCCCTATCAAATATATGCTTTACAATGAACTTTCTGAAGCCCAGAAGCTTTTTGTGCAATCCCATTTGTCTACCTTTGCTTTTGTTGCCTGTGCTTTTAGGGTTATATCCAAAAAGTCATTGCCCAGAACAATGTCAAGAAGGTTTTTTCTTATGTTTCCTTCTAGTAGTTTTATAACTTCAGGTCTTACATTTAAGTCTTTAGCCAATTTTGAATTATTTTTCATAAATGGTGTTAGCTAAGGGCCCAATTACATTCTTCTGCATATAGATATACTATTTTCCCAATACCACTTATTGAAGACACGGTTCTTTCTCCATTGTGTGTTCTTGTCACCTTTGTTAAAAATCAATTGACTATAAATGTGTGGGTTTATTTCTGGGATCCTTATTTTGTTCACTGGGTTTGTATGTCTGTTTTTACGTCAGTACCATGCTGTTTTAATTACTATAGCTTAGTAGTATATTTGGAAGTTTGGTATTTGATGCTCCACCTTTGTTCTTTTTGCTCAGGATTGCTTCGGCCTTTTGGAATATTTTGTGTTTCCATATGAATTTAGAATTCTTGTTCCAAATTTCTGTGAAAAATTCCATTGGAATTTCAAATAGGGATTACATTGAGGATTGCCCTGAAGACTCTATAGATTGCTTTGAATAGTATAGACATTTTAACAATATTAATTCTTCCAATCCATGAACATGGAATATCTTCATTTATGTATGTCTTCTTCAATTTTCTGCATCTTTTGTGTGTGTGTGTGTGAGTCAGGGCCTCACTCTGTCACCCATGCTGGAGTGCAGTGGCATGATCATGGCTCACTGTAGCCTCAATCTCCCTGAGTTCAGGTGATCTTCCCACCTCAGACTCCTGAGTGGCTAGGACTACAGTCACATGCCACCACACCTGGATAATTTTTTTATTTTCTTGTAGATTCAGGGTTTCTTCATGCTTCACAAACTGGCTTCAAACTCCTGGACTCAAGTGATCTGCCCACTTTGGCCTTGCAAAGTGCTGGGATTATAGATGTGAGCCACTGCACCCGGCCTCATCTATGTTTTATAATTTTCAATGCACAGATCTTTCACCCCTATGGTTAAATTTATTCCTAAGTAGTTTTCTTTTTTTTGAGTCTAATGTAAATGAGATTGTTTCTTTGAGTTCTTTTTCAGATAGTTCATTGTGAGTGTATAGAGGTGCTACTGACTTTTGTATGTTGATTTTTGTATCCTCTAACTTTAATGTATTCATTTATTAGTTCTAACAGGTTTTTGGTAGAGTCTTTGGTGCTTTCTGTATATAATATCATGTTATCTACAGAGAAAATTTTACTTCTTTTTTGGTTTCAATATCTTTATTTCCTTTTCTTGCCTAATTGCTCTGGGTAGGACTTCCAGTACTATGTTGAACAGAAGTTGCAAGAGGGGGCATCCTTGTTTGGTTTCTGATCTTAGAGGAAAAGCTTTTAGTTTTTCACCATTGATTGTGATATTAGCTGTGGCCTTGTCATATATGGTCTTTATTGTGTTGAGGTACAGGAGTCTCCTTTTTCTACTTTGATTTCTTACTATCTAAATAAGTAACCCAGAAGGGCAAGGGCAGGCTGAGAAAGACAGGGGACAAAGGACAGCCAGATCTTCCTTTCTTGGTTCTGTGATACTGGTAACATGACAGAGGGTGAAATGGACTCAGAGTTTGTTTGTTGGTTTTATTTGTTTGACTAAACACTATTCTTAACCTCTTGCCCCACCCTCAACCCATTCTTTTGTTAGAAACCTACTAACTTCGGAGGATCCAAAATGGCCAAATAGGAACAGCTCCAGAGTACAGTTCCCAGCAAGAACAATGCAGAGGGTGAGTGCCCACCGCATTTCCAAACAAATTTTCACTGCCCACAGACCGGGAGATTGCTGTGCTGAAAAGCGCCGTGAGTTTTCAGCACGGTGGTTTCAGCTGGTGCTGGGTTGGTGCACAGAAACTCACACAAATCTGGGCGGCTGTTTCAATTGGCACCTGGAATGCCTCGGAGACAGAGCCACCCATTCAAAAATGAAAAGGAGGGGGCAGAGACAGGGAGCCAGGAGATCTGGCTCGGAGGGTACCACCCCCACAAAACAAACAATCTGAAATGCTCTGGATTGAGAGTTTCGCAGCAAGCGCAGCTGGACCCATGATGGTCTAGATCAGTGAGGGGAAGGGTGACCATCACTACTGAGGCAGTCCACTATTACCGACGCAGTTCACACAGCAGCTGGGCAGAGCCTGAGGCAACTTAGCAACTCCTCTGCTGGCAGACTGTTACTAGACTACTCGGTGCAGGGCAGGGCATCTGTGAAAAAAGGCAGCAGCATGACAGGAACTTACAAATAAAGCTGACCTTCCTAGGACAGCACACCTGGGAAAAGAGGCGGTTATGAGTTCCGCTGCAGCAGACTTAAAGGTACCTGCCCAGCAGCTCTGCATGGAACAGTGGAGCTCCTAGCACAGCACTTGAGCTCCTATAAGGGACAGACTGTCTCCTCAAGCAGCTCCCCGAACGCTGTATACCCAAAAGAGACACCTCATAAAGGAGAACTCAGGCTGACATCTGGCAGGTACCCTTCTGGGATGAAGATAACAGAAGAAGAAATCGGCAGCAACCCTTACTGTTCTGCAGCCCCTGCGGGTGATCCCCAGGCAAGCAGGGTCTGGAGTAAACCTCCAGCAGTCCTGCAGCAGAGGGGGCTCACTGTTAGAAGGAAAACTAAGAAACAGGAGGAAATAACTTCATCATCAACAAAAAGGACATCCACTTAGAGACCCCATCTGAGTCACCAACTACAAAGACCATAGGTAGATTAAGCCACTAAGGTGGGAAGAAACCAGTGCAAAAAGGATGAAAACACCAAAAACCAGAATGCCTCTCCTCCCCCAAGGGATCACAACTCCTCACCAGCTAGGGATTAAAGATGGATGGAGAATGAATCTGATGAGTTGGCAGAAACAGGCTTCAGAAGGTGGGTAATAACAAACTTCTCAGAGTTAAAAGAACATGTGCTAACCCAATGCAAAGAAACTAAAAACTTAGAAAAAAGGTTAGATGAGATGCTAACTAGACTAAACAGCTTAGAGAAGACTATAAACGACTTGAGGGAGCTGAAAAACACAGCATGAGAACTTCCCGAAACATACACAAGTTTCAATAGCCAAATCAACCAAGCAGAAGAAAGGAGATCAGAGATTGAAGATCAGCTCAATGAAATAAAATGAGAAGGCAATAATAGAGAAAAAAGAGTGAAAAGAAATGAACAAAGCCTCCAAGAAATATGGGATTATGTGAAAAGACCTAATCTACATTTGATAGGTGTACCTGAATGTGATAGAGAGAATGAATCCAAGCTGGAAAACACTCTTCAGGACATTATCCAGGAGAACTTCCCCAACCTAGCAAGCCAGGCCACCATTGAAGTCCAGGAAATACAGAGAACACCACAAAGATATTCCCCGAGAAGAGCAACACCAAGGCACATAATCGTCAGATTCACCAGGGTTGAAATGAAGGAAAAAATGCTAAGGGCAGCCAGAGAGAAAGATTGGGTTACCCGCAAAGGGAAGCCCATCAGACTCACAGCGGATCTCTTGGCAGAAACCCTACAAGCCAGAAGAGAGTGGGGGCCAATATTCAACATCCTTAAAGAAAAGAACTTTCAACCTAGAATTTCATATCCACCCAAATTAAGCTTCATAAGTGAAGGAGAAATAAAATCTTTTATGGACAAGCAATTGCTGAGAGATTTCGTCACCACCAGGCCTGCCTTACAAGAGCTCCTGAAAGAAGCACTAAACAAGGAAAGGAACAACCAGTACCAGCCATTCCAAAAATGTACCAAATGGTAAAGACCATCAACACAATGAAAAAAAATGCATTAACTAATGGGCAAAACATCCAGCTAGCATCAAAATGGCAAGATCAAATTCACACATAACAATATTAACCTTAAATGTAAATGGGCTAAATGCCCCAATCAAAAGACACAGACTGTCAAACTGGATAAAAAGTCAAGACCTATCAGTGAGCTGTATTCAGGAAACCCATCTCATGTGCAAGGACATACATAGGCTCAAAATAAAGGGATGGAGGAAGATTTATCAAGTAAATGAAGAGCAAAAAAAAAGCAGGAGTTGCAATCCTAGTCTCTGATAAAATGGACTTTAAACCAACAAAGGTCAAAAGAGACAAAGAAGGGCGTTACATAATGGTAAAAGGATCAATGCATCAAGAAGAGCTAACAATCCTAAATATATGTGTACCCAATACAGGAGCACCCAGGTACATAAAGCAAGTTCTTAA